>APFE030315495.1:0-12348 GCA_000404065.3 Pinus taeda
ATTTTCAAAACTAATTTTTTTTTAAATATGATTAAATAACTTTTTTACTAGATTAATTTCATATTTCGTATGTGGTTTAGAATAAAAGGTAATAGGATTGAGTATAACTCCAACATGTTAAGGCCTATGGCGACCTAGTTGACTCACAACAAGTGAAACACCTTTTAGTTTAAAAAGTGTGAATTTAAATACACACCTTTCAATAAAAATATTTTGAATGTATTTGTATAAAATTAATTTTAAGTGAGGACAAAAATTATAATCTCACTGTTTTGAAACCAAAAATGTGATTCACAAAAACTCATAATATGGGAATTTCATTCACAGAAACTTGTAATATGTTGTACATTCGATTATCATAGTGCCCATATAAGTCCAGAATAAGGCTACATTATTCACTTTATCATTTTATTTTTTAATTACGCTTTACACTTTGGCTATGAGAAATAGCAAATTGAACAGTTATCACTCGTATTTTTTGCAACTTTCCTATAAGGGAATGTAAAGTGAATAGCACCAATATAACAAATTGAATGGTTATCACTCGTATTTTTTTGCAACTTTCCTATAAGGGAATGTAAAGTGAATAGCACCAGTATTAGAGGTGTTGGAAAGGTAGAAGATGAAAGGCACAAAATTTAACACACACAATAACATGAGTTGCAGCTCTTTAATTGATCACACAAACCTCATGATTACAATGAACCCGATGAGGGGTATTTAAACATTTTTGACTAGCGACTTGCCTAAATTAACTTCACTTGTACACACCCTAAATTAGAATTTTCCCAAAATATGGCTTAATTCAAACTCACTCGACTTGACTGACTCTCCAAATTTAGCCAACTCTTGCATGCAGAGTAATTACAATTTCCAACACTCCCCCTTAATTATGACTACATGACTCAACATAACATGACTCAACTAAGCATGCTAGGCTTACAATAGAAATTGGTTCAATCACCCCCTTTTGGTCTATGTCTCAGTTAGGCTTACAATGACTCAAAACTTTTACAATTTTCGATTTTCTTTTTCTCTTCTTCCAAATTTTATATTCTCGAAATTGCTAGCATGTTTTTTTGTTTTTTAGATTTTTAAAGTTATTGTGAAATGTTATTCTCATTTATTATATGATGTATCAATATTTATATAATTATATAAATTAAATGATTGGTAAATATGGACATACTTAATAAGAATCAAAATATTTTTAAAAATATGTATGGATTTAAAAAAAAAAATAAAAAAAAAAATCTGACGGTGAGGAGAAGGGTCAATTGTTTGACGTCCTTTACAAAATATTCTCAAATTATGCCATCCATCTAAATTCAACGTCAACCCACACCATTTTGTTTTTCAATTTCACTTCCACCACACCATTTTGTTTTTCAATTTCACTTTCACCAAAATTGATTAGTATATGCTTCCATTCCACACCATTTTGTTTTTCAATTTCACTTCCACCAAAATTGATCAGTATATGCTTCCATCCAGTTATAACTAATCTTTGTGACCTTGAGTTTCTACATCTTGGAGGTTTCACCAGGCATAACCAATCTTTGTGGCATTGGGTTTCTGCATCTTGGAGGTTTCACAAAGCTAAATCCATTTTCTAACAGGACAACATAAAAGTATGTGTTGATGTAAAGAGATGGAGAGCAGTGGTAATTATGGGAAAGATTACAATGCTTTCAAGCTCAATGACCATGTAAAAAATACAAAATAATACCTTGGTAAGTGTTGGTTGATTTTAATTAGGTGACATTGCTATATAATCATATGCAGGTTCTCTAAAATTGGTGGTTTTAATTTGAAATTATCTAAAATTGGTAACTTTGGAGAGGAATAAGAAGAAATTAGCTTTGTTTGGTATTTGAAGTGGCTTCAACATTTGTTCCATAAGCCTAGCAATAAAATTTCTTAAATAGAATGGGAGCTTTCTTCTCAGGTGAGAAAGGCAAGTCTGCCTTGCCCATGCTTGGCTACAACTCCATATCCCCCAAGAAAAAATGTGGGAGGGATGAGAAAATTATGCACCGTTATGCCAAGAAAGTGCAGAGGGAAGTTCTTGAAATTGTTGTGGGTTTGTGTCATGCTTTAGAGAGAGCAACAATCACATGCAGGAGCTTAGAAATGCTTCCCAAACTTCCATCTAGGCCACCTGTCATCCATCTATGTGGTTGGAATATACGTTAGACGATTGCAGAGTGTTCAACCATTCGATCAGGCTAAGGTAGTTAGATGAAGAAAGAATTTGGAGCCTAATTCCTGAATCTAATCAAAGAATTTAAGGTTGAACAATGATGTCCTAACCAAACACCCAATAGGGCACAAATGATGGGTTTATTTTGAATCCTCTTAAGGACATTTGGAAGGTAGATTTGTGAGAATGCTTGGCATATTTTTAAGGTTAAAGTCTTGGTATAATTATGAGGGTAAGTCCAGAGAGTTGTTGCAAACAACTACAAAGATTTGAAGTTACAAATCTGAGTCATCTTATGTGAGTTGGCTATGTCTAAACTTTCAAATATCCCTTGAAATGAGTGAATTCTGTATGCATAGTGTAAGTTTATCCAAGACAAACAGTCCAACACCAATCTGCATCCTTTCTTGAGGCTACTGTGGAAGATTTGTTCTACAAAACTACATCATACTTACTTAATATGCACCTATTTTTATCATGATGTGAATTTATATTTTGTTTAATAATAACTTCTTTAGAGAACCCGAATTATGCTTGTTATCTAACATATTAATCCAACATGTTTGCTAAGTTTTGCAGTAACAACTGTACAACATTTATTGTTGATTACCATAGAAGATGCCCAAATTGTTGTTATGATCTCTATCTCATTTGTTGTCATAAGCTCCGAGAAGGCCATCAACCCGGTGTTGATGAAGCAAATTTTGCTCAACATAAATCTAAGGAAAGAGCTAATGCTTTTGTTCGAGAAAATTTTCGTGCTTTAGCAAGGAGATATGGCATTCTTGATCAAAATTATTGCTTGATTGACAACCACATGAACCTTGTGTTGTACAACATTTGTATTGACTGTGAAGGATTTAAGGAGAAATAATGTTGCTTTTGCTGAGCCTAACAAGGATTATCAAATACATTGTTTATTGGTCCTTGTGGTATACATTCTTTAGATCTTGTTTGTTCCCTTAATTGTAAGCGCATAAAAATATTAGATTCATAGTACAGGGTACCATTAATCATGTGAGCCATTAATCGTTAAGTTCAAAGTGTGGATTATTAGGCATGTATTCTAGCTGAAAAAATTAATAGAAGCAGGAAGTCTAATTGGCCAATTTGCTTTGCCAACTGTACAAATTTCAAAATCACATGTATTAATTTGTTTAGGTTCCAAAGACTTTTTAGGGAAAATTAATAAGCATTGAGTCAGTGATTAAATTTAGGTGATTTTCAGAAGCACAAATGAAGCTTCTATCAAATGGCTTAAAAGAAGCAATATTAATTCAATAATTAATAAAAAATATAGTCTTAGGCACCCTAAATCAATTTTAGTTTATGCAACTTTAGAATTTCATTTCACCTACATCTCTGCATCTTATTTATATTTTCCCATTCCCATGTCGCGATTGTTCTTCAATTTATGCCTTATGATGTTTCCTTTGCAACATCTGGTGCAAATGCTAGTTTTAATTTTATTTTCACCAAGTTACAATGTTTACATTACATTAAGTTACATATCTTTACCATATTTTAATTTAATTTTAACCTAGTCAAAATGTTCACATTATATCACTTTACATTACACATTTCTAGCATACTATAGACACTAGATCTTGGCTCAATGGAGAAATTACATTTATCCCTCATACTAAAAAGTATATATATATATATATATATATATTATTTTTTTTTTTTATTTATTTTTTTTTTTAAATATTTCTAACTATCTAAAGTTTGATGTAAAATAAAAGTGAAAATTCAAGTATTAAAAATCACTGACATTGATTATTAAAGTAACATTATTATTATTATTATTGTTATTTTTTTAAGTGACGTTATGCACACCATCTCTTGCATATACATATAAGGTTACCATAACCCAATTTATATAAGGTTATCATGGTTAGAAGAAATGCAACATAGGAGGAAAACCCAATGCTCTTGAGAATCACTATCTAGGGGCAAAATTCTTTTAACACAAGAAAATTGTACTATCTTCAAGACAATGTTAGAGAGATGATTTCGAAAGGAGAAAACTGGTTTCAAAACAACATTCATGAGTTAACAAATATAATTCAAAGTGCACTTGAGAAGAGAAAAAGAGCAAAAAAGCAAAACATAGGAAATCAGAATCAAATTGTTTTCCTGTAAATTCTTGGTTTGATGAGGAATGAAAAATGGCAAGGAGAACCTTGAAAAAGGAAGGAAAGGAAAAGATGAATGTAAAGTTATACAAGCATATACTAGAAAGGAAAAAAGACGAGTTCATGCAAACAAGGAGAGAAGAGTTCATATATATTTAAGCAAGAATAATCCAAAGATTTTAGGTAGAAACTGCAACCAAGGAAGAAGCAAATTGAAAATAATATTATAGCCAATCAATGGTTTGAATATGCAAGGCAACTCTATGAAAAAGAATCTGAGGTGGAGCTCCCCTTAGGATCAACACAAATTCAAAGCTCTTCACGTTACGGGAGGTGGAGAATGGAATTAAGAAGTTGAAAACAAGAAAGGCAAAGGACTTGGTTGAACTTCAATCAGAGTCTCTAAAATGGGGAATGAATGTTCTTGCACCCCACATCATGGAAATATTCAACAACATCATTCAGTAAGGATTTCCAAGAGACTGGACAACTAACCTAGCAATACCCCTTTTTAAAAGTGGAGACATTAATAATCCATCCAACTATAGAACAATTATGATCAATCCTGTGTTTACAAAGCTTTTTGGCAGCATGGTAGAAGAAAAAATCAGTAAGTGGGAAAATGTAAAAGAAAAGAGGGCAAGAGGACAAGTGAGTTTTAGGCCGAAAGATTCTACAGTGGATCATGGTATCACGTTGAGACACATTGTTGAAAAGGTTTGGGAGGACAAAGAAGAAGTATTTCGCTGCTTTGTTGACTTCAAAAAAGCATTTGACACAGTCCCTAGGGATAGGTTGTGGTGTAGAATGGAAGAACTTGAAATTCCTATGCATTATAGAGTTGTTGTCCATAGACTTTATGAAGAAGTGAAAGTCAAAATTAGAGCCTTAGAAAGTATTTCAGAAATCTTTAGAAGTGACATTGGAGTCAAGCAAGGTTTCCCTCTATCCCCTACTCTTTTTGGTCTATATATTGTTAAATTGGAAGAGTGGCTAAATCTGCAAGGTGGAGATGGTGTTCGGTTGGGTGAGTTTGTGATAAAGCTTCTTTTATATGCTGATGATATTGTATTGATTTCTAAATTGGCCCATGGATTGAAAATGCACTTATATTCCCTTGAGCATTTTTGTAGAGCAGTGGGGATGCAAGTCAATACTAGCAAGACCAAAATAATGATTTTCTCTAATAAAAGGAAGCAGAGCCAGCATACTTTCTTCTTTGAAGACAACATTCTTGAAGAAGTAAATGAGTACAAGTACCTTGGGATTGATTTCAATAACAAACTCAATTGGGAGGAATGCAGAAAGAAGAGAATTTTAGGAGGGTGGAAAGCATTATATGCTCTTCAAAACAGATGTAGAGAGGCAAAGTTATGGTACTGGAAAACGATTAAAGTCCTTTTTGGACTCCTAGTTTGTCCAATGATGCTATATGGTTGTGAATTGTGGGCTAGCAACACTCCTGTCTCAAAATGGAAACAAATTGAGAAGATCCAAAAATGCTTGATCATGAGCAAGTTCAAAATAAAAAGTTCAGTACCTTATGAGATAATGTTGAGTGAAACAGGAGCAACTCCCATTGAAGCAATTGCTATGGTGCGGCTCATAAGATATCTAAAAATAATTGAGCAAATGAGAGTAGGTAGATGGCCTACTATTATATTCAATGAAGGCATGAGTGAAAGAAAGAAAACATGGATGAATCAAAACTACACATGGATGCAAAAATGGAATATCTACCTCAATGCATGTCCCACAAATAGTAAGGAGCTAAAGGATTTTGCTATGGAGAAGTTTTGCAAAAAGGTATGGGGGAAAGAGTTGGGTAGAAAGAAGAAATATTACATTGAGGAATTCAACCCTACTTGTGATCTACAACAAAAAGAGTTCATTAGAGCTAGCATTTCATGGACGGAAAAGGTTCTTATTGCTTAATTAAGGATCAAATCACATCAACTTCGGTGTGAAACAGGACGGTGGAAAAGGCCTAAAGAGGGTTGGGATGAACAAGTGTGTACATTTTGCACGTCTGGGGCTGTGGAATAGGAAAAACATTTCATTTTGGAATGTGATGCATTCAAAGACATCAGAGAAAGTTACAAGAACATGTTAGCATCAGTTTCTTGGCATTGCCTTTTTAGTGAGTGGATTGTTGGAAGGTTGGGCCAACTCATCATCAATTTGAACAGGAAAAATTTTGAATTACAAAAAGCGAAAAACAGGGAACTAATGGTCTCATAGACTATTTTTAGTCTTGTGGACCTTAAAATATCATTTCATTTCATATATATTAAAGTAACATTACACACAACATCTATTGCAATATACAATATTTTTATCTTTTTTCCCCCCCCCCCCCGCCCCAAAAAAACACCAAAAACACACACACATAATATTTTTTTTAATGTAACAATATATACCTCATGTACTGGGATGTAGAGCGCTTATCGACGCTATTATCACCAGGCTGGAGTAGGTTGGGTTGACATAGCCCAACCTGCTCTAGCCTGGTGATAGCATTTAATCGGGTTGGTGGGGGTTGGGCTGTGTCAACCCTTCAACCCAACTCAATCATCACAAATGTCTAAACTAATTAAAATGTTATTTTTACAGGAATATACTATTAAGGAACTCCATGATAGCTGAAATTTCAAATGGTCACCCACGGAGTAATTGATAATATTTTTTTTAGCAAAATAAATTTATATTAAATTCATATATATATACCCAATGAAAATATGATTTAGGAAATGTGAAACGTAAGAATAATGAGATAGGATTTTCTAAAAATTGATAATTATACCGAAGGTATTTCTTTTTAAAATTGGTTAGGCCAAGCATTGTCTACCTTTTTCATCTCCATTTGACATTTGTCAATTTGCAGTTTTGCCCATAAGTGACATTAGAATATAAATGTAATCATAGTTGTTGAGAGTCATACGTGGCTCAGAAAAAATAAATGCAAGAATCATACCACACATGCTTCATAGTCTAATTTGTTGATCATCGAAAAAGCAAGTTTTAATGGAGAGTTACAACCTCCTCAAACACAAAGACAAAAGTGATAACAAGTGTGTTTGCCTTTTGGCTATGGAATGAAAAAGCAAGTTTTAATGGAGAGTTACAACCTCCTCAATCACAAAGACCAAAGTGATAACAAGCATGTTTGTCTTTTGGCTATGGAATGTTCATGACATGAAACTTTCTCAAAACATATGTATTTAGCTGTCAGGTTCACTCAAAATATACCCACCATCTTTCAATTAAAACTAGTAACATTTCAAAATATATGAGGAAACAGAAAAACATTTCATTTTAGAATGTGTGGTCTTCAAAGACAACAATGAAAGTTATGCATAATTGTTGGCGACTAGCTCTTGGGATAATCTATTTAGCGAGGGGTTTGTCGAGAAGCTGGGAGCATTTATTGTGAGGCTTCACAAAAAAAAGGGTTGAATACATCAAGCAGATGAGGAAGAAATTTGTCCCATAGGCTATCTTTAGCCTCGTGGACATTAAAATAATTTTATTTCTTTCTTTCTTTCTATGAATTTAATATAAATTTCCTTTACTAAAAAACATATTATCAATTACTCAGTGGGTCCGAAATCACATACAATACTTTGCTGAAATTTTAAATGATCACCCACAGAGAAATTGATAATAATTTTTTTACCAAAGGAAATTTATATTAAATTCACACACACACACACATAAACAATGAAAATATGATCTAGGAAATGTAAAAAAGTAAGAATAGTGAGATAGGATTTTCTTAAATCTGATAATTTAAAATTTCGAAAAATATAAATGTTTATTTTTTGGAACAAGGAAATTTATATTAAATTCAATAATAATAATGTATATATAAAATAAAGTGTAGTGTGGGTGTGTGTTGTGGTGTGTGTGTGTGTGTGGTTATAGACACCTTCCATGAAAATATAATCTGGGATATGTAAAAAGTAAGAATAGTGATATACAATGGTATATGATGAGTGTATAAAGCGGAGGAATAAAGATGTAGTAGTTTGCTTGGTATAAATTAAATTGGAAATAAGGTGTATTATTAAAGTATTTATTATTATTATTGTTATTTTTTTAATGTTATTGGTTCAAATTTTCCATTGGCATACCTAGAGGCTATAGTGATAGTGGTTAGAATTAACCATATGTCATGTGAGTACGAGCCCTTTTTAGATATTTTTACACTGAAGGTGTTTCTTTCGGAATTTCTCACTTGTGACTATCGTCTACCTTTTTGCATGTTAGGCGACATCTGTCCCGATGGTACGCTAATGACATATATCCCCATGGTACATTGATACTTGCTAGAATATTGGTTCCATTAGGGCCTCCATAGGTCTGTGAATATCATGGCGCATGAAGGTCTACGAATATCACGACTCATGTTAAACTGATAAGTTCACCATATAACTATGAATATCATGGCCACGTGGAATGACTGGTTGGAGGGAATTGTATTAATTCCCACAAGGGTTTTGTTTCATGGTTGTATTCAATGGAGTTTTGATTGTGCAATTGTCTTTGGGAAATTAGGCAGTGTTATTTATGAACAAGTTCAATTGGATTTGGCAATAACACACTACAAACAAGCTATCATCTTGGAAGCAGTTACAAATGGTTTGTTTGCCCATATAGTAATTTGGCAACAATATACAAACACCAGGGTCATTATATGGAAGCAATTGCTTTTCATAATGAAGTTCTCCATATAGATCTTGCAATAGTTGATGGTCTTGTTAATAGAGGCAATACACTTAAAGATATGGGTCGAGTTGATGAAGCAATACAAGATTATATATGTGTAGTAACAATTAGGACTACCATGGCAGAAGGTCATGCCAACCTTGCTTCAGCCTACAAGGATAGTTGTCTTGTTGAAGTTGCTATTAAGTGTTACAAACAATCTTTGTTTCCTGAAGTTGAGACAATAAGGCGACAGATAAAGATGTCAGTTCTTCCAAGCGTACAACCATTTCTTGCAATTTGTTATCCCTTTGAACCAATGTTGATTTTAGAAATCAACCAGAAATATGCAAAACATTGCCTTCTTGTTGCATCTTGTTTTGGACCTCAGTTTTTTGGACGCCCTCCTCATTTTCCTGTGAAAGGTGAGAGTGAAAGTGGCAGAATTAAGGTGGGGTATGTCAACAGTGATTTTTGTAACCACCAACTTTCACACCTCATGGGTTCTGTTTTTGGTATGCACAATCAAGAGCACATTGAGGTATTTTGCAATGCTTTGAATTAGAGCGATGGCAACAAGTGGAGACAATGCATACAATCATATGTAGAACACTTCTTTGATGTCTCTTCCCTTTCATCTGATGTAATTGCACGGATGATATCTCAAGCTCATATTCAAGTTCTTATGAACTTGAATGGGTATACAAAGGGTGTTCAGAATGAAATTTTTGTAATGAAACCAGTCCCCATTCAGGTTTCATATATGGGTTTTCCTGGAACTACTAGTGCCAATTATATTGATTATATAGTGATATAAAAGTTTGCTTCACCTACACATTATCACATATCTATTCTGAGGATCTTGTACACATGCCACATTGTTATTTTGTGAATGATTACAAGAAGAAAAATCAAGATGCTTCAAACCTTGTGCGCCAACCAAAGTGTTCATATTACTGACTACTGGAAGACAAATTTTTCTTTGCCTAATTTAATCAACTGTACAAAATACATCCTGGTATATTCATAACATGGTGCAATATTCTAAAACGTGCACCAAATAGTGCTGCATGGCTTCTGAGGTTTCTTGTTGCAGGAGAAAGTAGATTGAAAACCTTTTCTTCTGCAAAAAGTGTGAGACCTGAACATATTATATTAAGAAATGTTTCAACAAAGAGTGAGCATATATGTAGTAGCTCATTGGCTTATGTGTGCCTTGATACGCCATTATATAATGCACATACCACTAGCAATGATGTGCTCTGGGCTGATGTTCCAGTTCTAACTCTTCCACTTGAGAAAATGGCCACAAGAGTTGTGGGTTCTCTCTGTTATGCTACTGGATTGAGAGAACTGAAGTTGAGAACAGTATGGAGGAGTGCAATGAGAAGGCTATTAGTCTTGCCAAAAATCTTGCAAAATGTCAAGCTTTGACTACTAAAGTCAAATAAGCACAAACGACATGTCCATTATTTGACACTGTTCATTGGGTACGAAATATTGAGAGGGCCTATTTTAAGATGTGGAATGTATACTACACAGAGAAACATCCTCAGCCCTTCAAAGTGATTGAAAATGACAGCGATTTTCCTTGTGATCGATAATTTATATGTTGTACATATAAGGGTATATAATATTTTAAATTAAGTATTTGAAAAGAGCTTCAAAATATGGTCAAATTGTAAAAAATAAAAAGGAAAAACTGACAACTCCTGCTGATGGAGAATAAGATCTTATCTAGAATATGATACATGCATACCTTGGAAATTGTCTCTTGTCATTAATACTTTGGAAATTGTCTCTTGTCATTAATACCTTGCAAGTGTACTAGTGATACGCGGGTAAATATGCCTATGATGACAACTACCTTCTCACTCCACACTTAGCTAATAATTGTTGTTCTTTGGATGGGAGGAAGGATACAATGAAGATAACAAAAATTAAGAAAAATGTTTCCAAAGGGATCAATGTTCCTTGCCCCCCAAATACTCAAAAGAACGAATTTGTTTATAGCATGCCACAAGATATCTCACAAGTGTAGAAGAAATTAACAACCCATACCTTCATGCTCCAGATCAATGGTTTTCCAGCAAACTTACATGCATGAGAAATAAACTATAGCCTATTCTCAAATGAACGCTTCAAATTCATTCAGGAAGGCATCCCCTTTATTTTCACAAACCATTATGGCACACCTATGGAAGCGGTTAATGGTTAAAAAAAAAACCTTGGTCAACGACATGCAATAATTACATGGAAAAGAATTCCAGTGATCTTCTTGCTCCTTTGGAGAGCTCCACACATATTCTAGAGAGAAACAAAATCCTGGTCAACATTAGCAAGCCAATTAAGAACTCGAACACAATTGAGCATGAAAGGAGCTCAAGGAACACTATTTAGTGAATTTGAATCCTCCTTTGAAACAACCATTAGCATCTACTACTACTAACAACACCACTGAGGCAAAGCTTCTCTTAAAACGAGGAGTTGGAAGGCCACCAAAACATGCTAAACAAACATCTCAACATCAGAAAGCTCAAGAATTGGTTATGAAAACTAGTGGTTATGATTGTTTGTCAACAATATAAGCATTATGATCAGTCCATTTCCTGACATCAACATAAGCATTATGACTAGTCCATGCATCTTAGTTATTGGTTTTGAACGTTAGTCACTGTTGAAGGCGGAAGTATCCTTACAAATTGACTTGCTATCATAAGGCATGCCTCGTGTACATAGTAGGATGTAGCACTAATGATTTAGTGTCCTGATTGTAATGTATTTTGAGGCAACATGGTCAATCTATGGCTAGCTTTTGAGGCAAATGGAAATGGGAAGGTAGAGTGTGTTGGATTCGTTCATACTCACTTTTATAGTTGGGAAAGTACATATCACATCAAATTTTTATTTAGTAAGATGTAGCACTAATGATTTAGTGTCTTGATCGTAATGTATTTTGAAGTAGTATGGTCAATCCATCGCTAGGTTTTGAGGCCGATGGAAATGAGAAAGTAGAGTGTGTTGGATTCATGCATACCTACTTTTATCTAGTTGGGAAAGTATGGATCACATGAAATTTTTATTTACATGTTATTTTATTCCCTATCATCATGTTTACTTTTTTTTAATAAATATGCTTATTTTTTATGAGAAATATTTGCTATATTTTTTTATAAAGAAAGTATGTCTATTCACCATAAATTCAACATATAACATTGAAGAATCGATGGTATTGATTGAATCCAGTTTATCGCATGTGAGAATTGACGATGTTGGTTATGGGTGTTGTGAAGAGATGGA
>APFE030315498.1:415-16805 GCA_000404065.3 Pinus taeda
CCCTCTGAGTTAAGCACAGTGCGTACCTGTACGCACTGCAACTTTGTACACAGAGCGTGCACACACCTGTGCAAACAAGCTGCCTGCGTACCCTGTCAAAAATTGAGAAAATTTCCATTTTTCTATTTTTTCCCCTTAGTTTTTGTCTTTAATTAGTTTTTACTGCCCAGATCCACTGGTTATCTGTCAGAGATCTTCACCTAAACTTGTTTCATTAGCATCAAGAATTTTAGTGAAATTCATAGAAGTTCTAGCCCTAGGGTTTGATTTTTGCATTGGTCCTATAGTGACTTTGACTTTAGAAGTTGTGAAACCTTGGATCTCTCTGGTTTTGTTAGTCTTCTTAGGAGTCGGACCTGTCATAAAGTCTACCTATGTGAGAAACCTACCTTTGCGTTGTCTCTTTGCGGAATTTCGAAGTAGCTTGTTGATTGAAGTTGTTAATTTCATTCTTAAGAAAAGAACAAAAAGAGTTTGATTTTTTTGTTTTGACTGATTTATGATTCTGCATGAACTGGTCCTTGGTTTGATTGTTGCCGAGTAAAACATCACGGAATCATCTTAGTAGGCTTTTGCCTCTTTAGATTTGCTTTTAGGTAAATTTCCTTTTGATTTAATTTTGAGTGAGTTTTTTCATAGATCTTTATAAATTTTGAAATTGATTTTGTTAAAATAGTTTTATATGCTTTGTTAAATAGGAAAAATACAAAAACATCTCCTTTGAAAAGTTTGTTTTAAGTAGCATTTGAAGTATTTTGAAAGAGAAAGGAATTTTCGTGCAAGTAATGAGTGGTCATATGTTGTATGCTTGCAAAAGACAAAGAGATTGTTTCTTTGATTGCCTGTTAAGAAAGTTGCTTTTATCAAGTTTGCATCTTCCAACTCTCTTAGCTAGGGAATTCATTGAAAAAGAAAAAGTAGTGTAAATCATTCTAGGTGCATATTTTTAGTGGATTTGAGTCGAATCTACACACCATCAGTTTCATCTCCACTACCTTTTGTCTTAAAGAAAATCCATAAAATCAACGCTTAAAGTAAAATCAACTTAGTAATTTTTCTTTTACTAGGGCTCTGAAGCACCAATATAGATCAGGCTAGTGTCTTGGAGTAGGAGAGTAATTAACTCTCCAAGACTATAAAACCAAACAAGTAGCCTATCTTGTGATAGGGAAAATCCAGCTGTTGCATTTATACTCTGGGAAAGCTCCTCTTAAAGGAGAAGCACGAGCTCGTGTCCGAACCAGTGAGGGGATCAATCCTCCCTCGTTGGGAACGACGCTAGACATGCACGTATTACAAATGGTAAACCTCGGATTGTTGTCGAGGAGCCAGGGGTCACTTATCGGTAAACCTTGGATTGTTGTCAAGGAGCCGGTAAGGGTATTGAGCTTGATACTCTGCCCTTGCCTGCTCTAGCATCACAATAGCAAGTTCAAAATCTGATGAGTTGGAGTACGACCCATCTGATGTCTCAAACCTTCCACAAATTCGAATTCACAAATCGAATTAAAAAAAAAAAAAAAACATAATTATGTCAACAAAATACTGCGAAAATGGGCCTTGGAGAAACACATGTAGTTTACAAATGGTAGAACCTATATAAAAAATGAAATATGTAAGTATATGAGCATAGTTTTAATAAAAACCTCTCTCGGTTCCTTTAAATTCATCCCCATTTCCTCTGAAAATCCTCCACAAAAAATGACTAAAACATGAAATTTTCACAGTCTGTAAAATATGATTTGAATATGCATTTGAATCTCCTGATTCATAACACTTGTAAAACAATTGGAAGAGGTTATTGTTACTTGCCCCATTCTTGAGAAAAACATCTTTTCGTTTCCCCAAATTCACCTCCATGTGATCGGAAACTATTTTGTAAAAGGATGGCTAAAACAAAGTGTTTGTGTAGCATTGGGCAACAAAAATTTTGTGTAGCACACTATGCTCTATATGGTTGCACACCGCTTGTAACAAAATGGATAAAATGTGTAGGATTGAAATGGATGTGTGATGGTATAAAACCCTTTAATTATGATTTACAACTCTTTCAAACTTCCAAAATGGTTGATATACACTTACGCAACATGTTCGCAATGACCATAATTCCCATTAACTCGACACTCCTTCATGCTTTGACTGGACCACTTGATGACTAAAATCTTGGTGATGTTAGATGGTGACTTTTGAACTTATGACAATGTCAATGACTATAAGTTTGACTTATTCAAAAACCAAATTTGAATGAATAAGGTAAATACATTTAACGATGAAAACTATTAACCCTAACATTAGATCAAATGGGGATGGCAACCTCCTTCTGAGGTGCCAAGAACATAAAACATAGACTAGTAGCCTATTCAGATGATTGGGCAATAGATTCAAACACTAAAACGTGAAAATATAATTAACAGACTAAAAACATAACTGATTGACCGACTTTTTTAACTGATTCACTCACTTATTTAACTAACTAACTCTCTTATTTCACTTATTCTCAAAAACATTGTATAGGCTGAAAAAATTGAAAGGACATAAGTCAATTTTGAAAACACATCACTGAAGTCATAGGGCCTTCTCCTCAGGCTTCAAACTTCAATGAGATTTGTCCACACCTGCTGCAAGTATATACACTACATTATCTCTTCTCTCCAATGTAGCTAGTCAAGAAAATGGCTACTTGATTGAATGCTGCTCATAGTTTCCTTGAGAAGTGTTGATGATGCTGGACCCGCCAACATGTCAGGGGATCTCCCCAGTAAGAAGTCAAAAATAGACCTCAGACCGTTTGGTGTAGGAGTCACATCAGTGGGTCATATAGTATTGCTTTGATCGCGGTTTCATACAGAGGCAAGTAAGATGTCGTTGTTGGTAGCAAGGGTGTGACATATGAAGTAAGTCAAGGAAGGTGCATGAGTGGTTCTAACACACAGAGGGTGAGGTGAGTGGGCCCCTTCCAAACCTGTGAAATAAAGTAGTTAGGAAGGGGACACATGAGAAATGATGCATCACAACATGGAAGGCAAGTAAGCTAGCAATCCAAAGTGATGGTTAAACGAACAACACATTTCAGAAAGATTCATACATACATATATAGAAAATAGCTACACATGCATGCATAAGAAAATAGATACATATATCATTTAGAGTAAACAAGATAGTTGAAATACAATAAAACATATGCATGAAACGTGTTGGCTCTGTTATATTAAGAAGTGTAAGTTCTGGTCATCCATGTCCAACCACTAGTTCCAACAGCAGAATGTTACAGTCACTGTTGCATGCTCCTCTAAAGAGATATACTAGCTCTGGGCATTGGAGAAGCCAAGGCTCATTACAATACTATCCAAGCTCTCTTTAAGATAGTTCTACCGGAAGCTTGGCTGACCAAAATCCTATACAATGAGTTACTAGGGACTATATATATCAGAGGGTGGGGTGGCCATTCAGATTATCCTTTGTGACAGTTCATCTACCCTCATGACTCTTCATCTACTCTATGACTGTTACATCCAACTATCGACACTTAAACTTACACTTGATAAGACATTACATTACAATGCACATAAACCCTTGTGAGACAAAATGGCTTGAGAAAGCCATGCAAGACATCACTATGACTCAGACAATTGTTGGAAGACCAGCTCTTCGGCATCCTCACATTGGTAGATAGTAGCGAACTGATGCCAAGCTATGTAGTCTGCAATGGTGTCTTTGTACTCTAAGGTGACATATTTATGGAAATGAATGCTTTCCTCAATAGCATCCGGATACATTGCTCGGGCTGCTCTGTCCAACTCATCTGATAGCATGTACATCATTTTCTTGAGTGCGGCCAAACCAACAACATACTTGTGCATGATGTCTTCACTGATTAACAAGTCTAGGTTGGTGGCTATGTGCATAAACTCATCAAACAACTTGTCAAGCTCTAGCCGGACCTACACCTTTTTCTTCACCTATGTGAGTGTCCAAATAGATGGGATTGCATGTGTGTGCATAATAACATCCATAATCTTGAATACACGTGCAGGGGAAGCCTATAGGCCAGTGATGAGCTGTGGGAGATCTTCAGAGTTCTGAATCTGACTTCGGATGCATTCCTTTAGCTCGATTTCTCTAGACTTCATCATCTTAGGCAAGTGTAATGGGGATCCCTTGTATCTCATTGTCCATGTTTGCATGTAATCAACATCAGCATGCACATTCGACAAGATATGTAATCTCCTCACACGTCATTTCTGCCAACCGTTGAGATGGACAATTATCTTATGCATGGTACCAAACATAGAATACAACGACCACATGACTGTGTCAAGGAACAATACTTCATCCAGTATTTCCTTCTTCAATTCTGCTCGGGCAGACATTGTAACCAATTATCCTCTCTGCTTGGCCATCTGTAGCTCCTTAGCCATTCACTCGTTCTCATCTATCAGGAAGCGAACACTTGAGATAGTTGCTTCAACATATGATCTAGTAGCATTGGCCAATGATGCTGGATGTTTTCTCATATCAGACATGATCACTCGTTCCTCAAGCTACACAGGAGATGCAAGATCCTTCAGATTCGACACTCTGTGAGATTTCACAACTCTATGTTGAGACTCGTTGAATGAGATGTTGTGCATCCCTCCTTCTGGTTGATCTCCAAATATCACAGTGTCTCCTTGTTCACTTGGGACTTTCTCCTGTAAAGATGTAGTGAAGCTAGTGGATCGACCTCTTAATGGTGAGGCATGAGGTTGATATCTTTCTCTAACTTCTGTTTCTCCATATCCACACCCATCTGTTCAAGTGCCTGCTCTATCTCTTGAGAGAAGTCCTACTCCTATGATGGTTCATCATGTCTGCTTGATGCCAGCCATTCTGATGAGTCCACTACTTGTATGGGAGCAGTTGCATATGTCTGTACAAGTTGTGCCCCCTACTGTACTTGTTCCTAATGTGCTTCCTTCTCGTGTTTGTGCAGCTCCTGTTCCTTCCAGAATTTCTTCTTCAACTCATGCAAGTCCTTCTCTATTTCCTCCATTTTTGGTTTCTCTCTTTGCCTTTGTGCATTTCTCTTGCCACTTTGTTGCCTCTTTCACTCTATTCCAAATCTTCTTTCTGCATAAGTGAGTCTGCTCGAAACATGCATCTTTTCTCTTCCTCCATGTCGTCGACAATATTCGTATTTCCCTTGTCACACACTAGTATGTTTTCCTCTACTATTGTTGCTTCTAGTGCTCATTGGGATGTTGCTTCGCTAACTATTCCACAGTGAGGCCGAACAGTTCATTGGGTCCAGACAAGCTGTGACAATATTCCATGGATCTTCCTCCACCCAATGACATGCCCTGTGGATTATGTTAAGTTTTACTCTCATGCAGTGGTCTTTCACAAAATAATGCAGGTAATACATATTGTAACTTTGGGTGTTGAATGGATATTTCTTCATCTCCTTTGCTTCAAAATTCACATGCTTGAAAGTTTGTATCTCATAAACTTGATCTACAATGGAAGAGCAGGCCAAGGTGCCTTCTTCTTCTGATGTAACCTAACTGATAACCCTACCGAGATTTGATATGCTACTTCCTGCATGACGCATTTTTCCAAGGAAAACTTCGGTAGAACATGCATATGCTTCTCTTCATTGTACATCTGTATGAAGGTGCCTGACGGTGAGGCATACCAATCACCTACATCGATTAGTGCCTCCATTGTTGCCTTCAACATGTAGGGTGGATCCTGTTCGAATATCATCTTGTAAGATGGGTGGACAAAATGATCAGACAGTTGTGTGATAACTCCTCTAAAGCTAAATTTAGACAACATCTTACAATAAGTGTTCATAAAGGTCTCCGTTGGTCTCCATGCCCACTTCAAGCCCGGGAACTCCTGACAGGCATAGATTGCATCTAAGATGTAAGTGGACATGTCGATTTCTGCTTGCATACCTTTGGGCAGCTGCGAAGCCCTTGCTAACTGTTCCTTCAGCTAGTAAGCCAACATGTGGGATTAGTTGCATGCTTTGCCTTCTATTGCCAGTTGGTCCAACACGATCACCCAACTCTGTCGTAAGGCTTTCGTGCTTTCTTGGCCATAAAGATGACATGCAAGGATGACTAAGAATTGACACGCATTCCACAATGTATTCATCTTGTAGAACCGATTGGGTGTCATTCTGAATTTAGTCAGATCCTTCACCCAGTTCTTCAAGATATCTATGGAGTTTTCATTGCTACTGGGTATACTGAAGGGTGTCTACATGGTGATCACGAGCTTCGAAATATGATACATATCATAATAATCCTATGCCTTGAAGGTAGCAATCTACATCCCACTAACACTGATCAATGTCATCATCTCAGGATCCGTGTGCGAGACGATCCAATGTAACATGTCCTCCCATGGGAGCATGGGATACCTGCATGCAATCTGGTACAAGTCAGACTTGTGGATGTTCGCATAAACTTGATGGTCTTTGAGATCTTCCCCAAATGTGCCTGCAAATGCATCATTGACCTCTTGCCATTTCATCTTGATTTCCTTGTTCACAATCAACTTGGTGTCTTCATAGATCAACAGACTTGTAGACACTCACTCAATTGGTGCTCTAGTTGCACTTTCGTCAATGTCCTTTGATCTTGCTCCCTTGGAGGCCATTGAACTTGAACTGATAAGAGGCATATGAACACCTACTAGCTCTGGAGATAAAGAGACATGCGTGGCAAGAAATATGTCAGCTAAAACCAAAGGAAACTGAGGAACAACATGCAACATACCTGGGTATTGATTGGAAAGGATTACATAGTTTTTCCTAGGAGACTAGCTGCCAGAACTGCACAGAAGGAAGTTTTGGCTATCTGGAAGGCTGGTTCGCTACTGGAATTTTTCAATGGGTAATCTAGGCTAGCTTGCTGACTACTGGAATTGCGTAATACGTAATTTCACCTGGTAATGGTTTCAGGCCCAGTGACTGCATTGTGCAATTTTCTGGGCCAACAATCACTGCCCCTAAAAATTGCGCAATATAAGGCTGGAGGATAGTCACCTAGAAGAAATGCAAATCTCCTGAGAAGAAGACAGAGCATTCCCTCTCAGGATTGTGCAAATTTGTCTTGGTGAGGCAGAGTCCAGGCCAAGGCTGCCCAGACCCGCCGACGGGCAATTGAAGGAAAATTTGAATGTGAATGCATGGAGATACTGAGTGTAAGCAGGAGTGAATGATTGTGCCTCAAAATATTGAATGAAATATTAAAAAAATGGAACAATATGGATGTGGGTGAAGCGAGTTTCTATATCGGCAACTATTTGTGCAAAACAGTTTCGTGCATGTGACAACAGCGAGATGCTAACGAAAACTGAAATGGTGCTAGTACAAGCTAGTAAGAATAAATGATAGCAAACGTTGAAAGAAATCAAGAAAATAACACTCACACAAGAGAAAACAAAAAAAGTGATAGAAATGTTGTAAAAGAGAAGTTAAGAGGACTTACCCGTGAATATCTAAGCTGGATTTGTCGAAGACTCCTGGATGTGTTGTTGGATGTCAGAGCTCCAATATCAATGTGAATAAGTGAGCTATGAAGTGTCGAATAAATAAGTTTGAGGCTCATGACGTGTGTTACAGGTCTACTTGGACACATCACTCCTGAAAATTAGATCATTACAAATGGGGCTCATCAAACCCTAATTCAGTTGCTACATGCCCTAGACAAGTGATCATATTGAATGTTTTCTTCCATGAAAATTTCATAGTTTGAAACCGTGCTGTAATGCCTCCTTGGGACACCAACGCAGCATTGGTCAGGGAAAACTACTCTACATAGCAGGTAGGCCCATTTAGACCTATGTTGCAGAGCACTTAGGCACACTTTAGCATGCATTGGGTGAGAATGAGCGAAATTGGCATACGATTTCGGGAATATTCCTTTATTCTAGAGCATTATAGAAGGATGCCCAACTCTTATATCATCCTATGAGCTCGATTTTGGATAGGTTAAGGATCATTCAAACCTATATCCTCTCATTCCTTTCTTAATTGAAACTAACTATCCAATTATGGAAAACCATTTAATACCCTATTTATGACAAAACTACTTTCATTTCCCTATAAATTGACCACTCATCATAGTGATCCGGAGGCTAGAACTTGGATATTATAGAGAAATATTGTTGTTTGAGACTTGAAATCATTGTCAACTAATGTTATGCTGCTAGATTGATGTGCTATTGGTGTGGTAAGGGTTTTTTCTAAGCTAGATGAGTGACATGGGATCGAACCACATTGGGTGTAACATCTCCTTCTATCAATCAATAAAGTCATTTGTTCCTTTTCCAATACTTTTGTCCATATCTATGATGAATGTATGTCCAAATTTTTTCGATTCCATTCGTTTACAGTAGATAGATCATATGCTTTGATTGTTGTCATCTTCTATTTATGTTGGTACGTACCCATTGAGCAAATTCAGTTTGAGCGGGAGCGATGAGAGAAATACAAAGGAGATCAAAGGAAGCAAAGGATCACAAGTAGGTTCCTTTATCTTATCTATATATTGTAGGAAAAGGTTAAACATCTTTACTTCTATTGTTCTAAGTGTAACTACCCACTTAGGGAAGATGTACTTATCCATAGGTATAAATCCTGTATAACAAATTGGTGACCATACTGGTGAACAACCATCATTCCTGGTAGTTTACCCTTATCATATTACATCCTAGTAGACTTTACTTGACTTCATTGATCTCTTTCTAGTCATTTTGAAGCTTTTTTAGTGAAAAATTTGCACTAGAATGCCTATTATTGGAATTTTTTTGTTACCAGTGCACCCTTGGTTAGGGGACAATGTACTACAGAGCACCCTTGGCTTAGAGACAGTGCTCTGCAATGCATTGTCTGTTGGAAATACCACTGAGAGGGGGGGGGGGGGGAATCAGTATGAGAAAATCAATAATATTTTCATTTCCATTATCATATTCATATACGGTACTTCAATTAAGGATACCCACGTATATACACAACTGTGTTTAATGCAACTAGCGTATATCTAGCAAACTTATGATTCAGTTAGTTGATCTTCAATGAATGCATCAAAACATTATTAACCATATTAATAGTAAACAAGTGCAGTAAAACAGAACAGATCATCACACATAAGAAGCACACATGAACACCATGATATAAGGTGGAAACCCAATTGGGATGAAAACCACCTTCTGCAATTTGTCTCTATCTTCTTTTAATAAGAAACTTCCTTTTACAATATTTCTGTACTGGTGCAGTCTTATACCAGTACGCAGGCTTCTACATAAGAAGGCTAAAACCTTCTCTCGTTCTCTAGCTTCTCCTAGAAGGGACCTACAACCCCCTTAGATCTTGTACTAGCTAAAGTACTAGTACGTAGATGCTGACCTACAAAAGGCTACAACCTTCTCTTTTCTTCGAGGGACCACGTTTCATAAATTTTCAAAATAGATCCATAAATACAAAACCATCACTACTGCAATACAATCATTAACTCTGAATCACCCAACAACTGAATCACTGAAACCCTGTCATCAAAACACAATCACCAGAACACAGACCAAAACCCAGAACTCTGCAACAACCACTAAAACCAATAGCAATCTGAAATATCAAATCTCATAATGTATACGCTACTTGACTGTGTCAAACCAGTGTGTCTACGCCCTTTCACCAGAGAGAACTCTTGTACAGATCTGAAAATAATTACTTATACCTTTGCTGCAATTTCCAACTTCAGATATACCCAGACCATATGACATAAAGGATAAAACATGCATGAGTATTCATATATATTCATGATCATACCATATAATGACAATACATTTTAGTCTTCAAGATCCTGTTCCATCAACCTTTATCAACCGCATAGGTGCCTCCTTGATTCAGATCAAGAAAAGCATCACAAACCCATAACCATCATACTAGATCTCATACTTCATCAAATATTCATCACTTGCACACTTGCACCTTGGCCTAATGATCTTCTCCTCCTTATATGGGTTTAGGCCTCTTTCAATACCATGGTCCAAAACCATGTAGGACCAATACCTTGGACCCAATACCTAGGGTCAACACTTCAGACCAAATACCATGGACCGATACCAAAATAACATGGACCAAATACCACGGACAAAAATTTAGATTCCCAACATGTATGCACCTTTCCTTCTGTAAAGGTGCGTGTGTACGTATATGCGAATTGGTATGTGGTGCACCCATGTGTATACACTTCTTTGGCATAGCACACCTGCATATACCTATTTGATTATTAATTCTTTGCTATTTACTAGCTATACTATGATCTGTCATCTGAGTGAGTTGCCATCAAGGACAACACCTGTATCATATTTGTATCATAATGCCAACAATCTCCCCCTTTGGACTTGATGGCAACCACCACACCAAGTCACTCTCCCCCTTTGACATCAAGGGCAAAGGGCAGACTAAGATGTTCTTTACCTTGGTATACCTTCTGTTGTCCATACTCCCCCTAAATACCTATTGAAATCTATGATTGAGCTCCCCCTTTGTACATGCCAAGATGTACCAATCCGTCCATGCTCCCCCTGAGCACATGCAAGGTCTGCAAAAGTATAACATGACTCTATACATACATCAATATCCCAATCAGGTGGGAATACACCATTTTGACTCATCCACCCAACCAAGTGGGGATATACCAAATGTTTATACATGACTCAAGAAACATTACATCATCCATCCCATGCATAGTGGGGTAACAAAATACATCATATGACTCACAAAGACCAAGGACCTAAACAAGACCATGATAGTTATCAGTAGCTATCATATACCATATGATCTACATCATAAGCATCTGTCACTAGCATCCAGACCTGTAACCTGCAATCCATTCACTTGGTCAAGCAATATGTGTCAATAAGCATCATCACCAAAGAATTTTAACCATAATGCCAACAATGCATTATTCGAAGCATATGCTCCCCCTGAGCCTGTTCCAACCATTATATACCATGACCGAATCATTTCTTGAGTCTGTTCTTCTGCTTTTTCTTTAGATCTCCATATATGCAACTCTACGGCCTCTAACTCGCATATATACACGACTTATATTCATAATATCTATGTATGCAAATTGGAATACTGAAGGTCTACAATTTTGGTTTCCCCTATGTATATTATGTCAGCTAACTGAGTTATGCCACATCTTTCTGTCTCTAATTTTGTCTTCTTCAATACCTGGAATTGTGATGATGTACGATCCTCTTGCTTCGGAGTTAGAATTTTGCTCCTACATTCCCTTACTCTATGTCCAAACTTGTTACATGCATAACATCTTACATGTTTCATATTTCTCCTATAGCATTCAATGGCTTTGTGACCAAACATATTGCAAGCAAAACAATATCCCTTGAAGTACCTGGAGCGTGTTGATCTTTCTGTGTGATGGTCTTGAGCCATTTTTCTTCTGCATCTAGCTGCAATATGTCCAAAGTTATGACATACATCACATTCATCATTATTCATTTGAGGAAATAACCGACTATCACTTCGATAGTTAGGAGGAAAATATCTTCTTTGAAGAATTCCTTTCCTTGGTTGTTGCTAGGGTTGACCACTTATCTCTTCATTGATCATTTCATATTTTGCATTAGAATTCCTTTCCTCACCCTGTGAGCTAGATTCACCTTCGATAGTTTCATAAAAACCAAGATCAGTCTTGATAGCAGGGGATCTTTGACTACTAAGAATGTCATCCACAATATTAGTACTATCTTGAAATCGTGACAGTTTATCCATTTTTTCTAATTTACCTTTTAAGATATTTATCTCAACCTGATGTTGTTGTTCCTTTTCCAGATATTGCTTCCTTATGTTTTCTTCAGCTTTTCTTCCTTCTTCCACTTGTTGCCTTAATTCGAGCACCTCATGTTCTTGTTCTTAAAGAGCTTCTTTATTCTGCTTCTTTGATTCTTTAAGATCTTCCTTTAGAGAGATGATCTTAGATTCAAGTCTCTAAATTGTTGTGCTCTAATCTTTTACTACATCCTACAGTTGCTCCCTTACTTTGGTTACTGTCTCTAGATGTTCTTTAATCTGGTAACTTCTTCTATTTCTACGTCCTTTTTTTCATATGCCATGAGAAGTCTAATGTCTTCATCACTATTGGATGAGTCATTACTTTTATCATGAGTATAATAACTTCTATTACCTTCTTCAGACATCTTTTCTTTGTTATGAGGGCACCTAGCAGCGTAGTGACCAACTCTACCATAAGAAAAGCATTTGAAAGGTAGCTTACCTTTGAACCTTCCAGATCCCTGTTCAAGATTCTTCACAAAATTTACCTCATATTCTTCTTATGAAATGTATCCTGATTCATTGAGTTTTTATTTTCCATTTACAGATACTTTAAATGCGGCTTCTCTCATATCTGTTGGTCCTCCTTTTCTCATCTCAAAAGAAGTTAAGATTCTGTGAAGCTACGTCATAGTGATTTTGTGCAGATCCTCCTTTTCTGCTATGGTAGACACTTTGGATTCAAATTTAGTAGACAAGGATCTCAAAACTTTCTCAACTAAGACAACTTCCTTAATTTCTTCACCCAAATTCCTCATACAATTGACAATCTCATCTATATGCAGGAAGTAATTAGGTATGCTTTCATTACTATACATCTTAAGAGTTTCATACAATATTCTGAGAGTTTGAACCTTAGCACATTTTACCTGATCATCTCCTTCGTAGCTTAGAATGATATTATCCCATATTTCTTTGGTTGATTTGAACTGCATGACCTTAACAAATTCTGATTATGAAAAACTTCCTAATAAGATAGTAATAACTTTGGAATTGAGTTCATATTGATTTCTATCTTCCGTATCTGTAGGAGTTTCTGATGGATATGTATATCCTCCTTCCACGATTCCCCAAAAATCTGTTCTAAGCGATTGTAGATATGTTGTGGTTCTTATCTTCCAGTAGACAAAATTGCTCCCATCGAAGATTGGTGGTCTGATGGATCCCTCTCTTTCATGATTACTCATCTTGATGGATCTTCCTTCAAGCGATCAAGCTTCTTCTGAAGGACCTACTCTGATTCCAATTGTTGGAAATAATACTGAGAGGGGGGGGTGAATCAGTATGAGAAAATCAATAATCTTTTCATTTCCATTATCAGATTCATATACGCTACTTCAGTTAAGGATACGCGTGTATATACGCAACTATGTTTAATGAAACTAGCGTATATCTAGCAAACTTATGATTCAGTTAGTCAATCTTCAATGAGAACATCAGAACATTATTAACCATATGAACGGTAAACAGGTGCAGTAAAATAGAATAGATCATCATACATAAGAAGCACACATGAACACCATGATATAAGGTGGAAACCCAATGTGGGTGAAAACCACCTATTGTAATTTGTCTTTATCTTCTTTTAATAAGAAACTTATTTTTACAATATTTCTGTATTGGTGCAGTCTTATACCAGTACGTAAGCTTCTACTTGTAGAAGGCTACAACCTTCTCTCGTTCTCTAGTTTCACCTAGAAGGGAGCTACAACCCCCTTAGCTCTTGTACTAGCTGATGTACTGGTACGTAGGTGCTGACCTATAAAAGGCTACAACCTTCTCTTTTCTTCCAGGGACCACCTTTCATAAATTTTCAAACTGGATCCATAAATACAAAACAATCACTACTACAATACAATCATTAACTATGAATCACCCAACAACTGAATCACTGAAACCCTGTCATCAAAACACAGTCACCAGAACATAGACCAGAACCTAGAACTTTGCAACAACCACTAGAACCAACAGCAACTTGAAATATCAAATCTCATAATGTATACGCTACTTGACTGTGTCAAACCAGCGTATACGCCCTTTCACCAGAGAGAACCCACGTATAGATCTGAAAATAATTACTTATACCTTCACTGCAATTTCCAACTTCAGACATACCCAGACCATAAGATATAAATGATAAAACATGCGTCAATATTTAGATATATTCATGATCATACCATATAATGATAATAAATTTTAGTCTTCAAGACCCCGTTCCATCAACCTTTATCAACTGCATAGGTGCCTCCTTGATTCAGATCAAGCAAAGCATCACAAACCCATAACCAGCATACTAGATATCATACTTCATCAGATATTCATCACTTGCACACCTACACCTTGGCCTAATGATCTTCTCCTCCTTATATAGGTTTAGGCCTCTTTCAATACCATGGTCCAAAACCATGTAGGACCAATACCTTGGACCCAATACCTAGGTTCAACACATCGGACCAAATATTATGGACCGATACCAAAATACCATGGACCAAAACTTAGATTCCCAACATGTACACACCTTTCCTTCTGTAAATGTGTGTGTGTACGTATACGCGACTTGGTATATGGTGCACCCACGTGTATATGATTCTTTTTCATAGCACACCTACGTATACCTCTCTGATCATTAATTCTTTGCTATTTACTAGTTGTACTATGATCTATCATTTGAGTGAGTTGCCATCAAGGACAAAACCTGTATCATATCTGTATCATAATGCCAACTTTGTCTCCCACTCAGGGCTACATTGATCCCTATCAAGTCGAAAAACCCATCTTTTGCTTTATTTATCAAAAGTTGCTTCTAATAATGTTCGTTGAAAGATCAATGTTTTATATGGCTATGAAAGCAATTTGCATTTCCTTTCCTAGCCCTATTTTGACCTGGATTCTTTAGTTTTTCTTAAGAGATTTATTTATCATTATCAATTCATTTTCAAAGTTAGATTACATTTATTAATCTTTACTTTTCTAAAAAAGAATTGTCGTAAAGCCTTCATTTATTTGAAAGAGAAACTGTCATAAAGTCTTCGTTTCTTGTGAAGAGCAATGATTGATCGTTTGTGCAATTAGTTTCTTTATGTTCATCTAAAAATTAAAGGAATGAAAAGAAAAACATGCATGATGTATTTAGAATTCTTTGTGTGCTAGTAGGAATGGTATAGGGAAAGTTGCATTAGATTTGCTCTATGCTCTTTGTTTAAAGATTCTGATTGCTCTATCCCTTTTAGTTATGGAGCATTCTAACTTAATGCACAACATTTACAGGTCTAAGCTAGAGACGTGTTCTGCCTTGTTAAACATAGGAGTTGTCACTAATGGTCTGCGACACATTTTGAGTGTGATACCTCATTCCACTTATGTAAGTATATTGTAGCTCATCCACGTACTTTCAGGCATATTAGGTGGTTTTATAGTATGAAAAAGTATAAGGGAATGATCTCACTGTGTGGTTTTGCATTAGACAACGCTAACATGGATTGGACATCCACGTACTTTCGGGAATATTTGGGAGGGCTATATTAGGCTGATATCCATCAATAGGTAACCGAGTTAGTTGCCTTGTATATTGTGATACACTGAAAACAACATTCGGGGAGATTACCTACATGTATGTTAAGTCCTTGGTTTACTGAGGTAGTATATTGCAGTTCACAGTTATTTGGTAATCCTTTTGCCTAGATTATCCCTCTTTTGTTTTGTTATGTTATTTTGATTAAAATAAAATTAATTGACTGCAGATAACATCCTCCACGTCACTCCTTATTTTATCTTAGGTTGAGACATATGGAAACAATTCTAGAGTCCATTGATCAAGGAATTCCCTTTGATGGGAATCCTAGTCCTTTTCCTCCCTTTAGAAATATTAGTACTCCCTATATGGCTACATTGTCCCTTCTGGGACTTACCATTGGTGTCACACGGAATGAGTCGAGGTTGCAGACAAGATCGAACTCCCTAGTATCTAAATGTATCTAGTGACAAGAAAGCCAATCAAAAACTATCTTTCTATAAATATGCAATTAAAAACAAAGGCAAACAAGTGTTTTAGGCCTACCTTGGGTCCAATGCAAGTTTGTGGAAGCCTCTCGCTTTTGCTCCAAATGAGCTCCCTTGTAGCAAGTCCGCAAACACAAACAAGAAAACAAATTAAATACCACCTGAAAAGCCAATATCATAAAGCATATCCATCATAATGATCAAGGAGATTATGAAACAAACCACATAAGTCAATTTGTTGAGAAAAATGAGTCTTATTGTATTAATTCAAATCAAGGAAGAACTTTACAACCTGTGCCTTGATGTTGTACAAGCTCCTCCCAGGGTCCGACAAGAAGTCTCCTCTACTTTGAAAAGTTTCACTCACTTCCCAATGAAGCCAAAAGGTATGTGATCTCTCCTCTCAAGCTTAACTAGGAAGTCCCAAATCCATCAACATTTACCCTCAAAAATGTTCAACTTCTAACCTCTCTAGCAACTGACCCAATGCCTTAATTTATAGTGCAATGGAGGGAAGTTACTAGGTCCTCCTTC
>APFE030315500.1:0-11956 GCA_000404065.3 Pinus taeda
GTTTATGAACCACTAAACAATTATTTTACATGACTTGATTTTCCATGAATATTGGTAGATAGCAACCAATAATGATTATCCTACTATTAATTTAACAACTAAATTATAATATATTTTTGCTCCCCAAAAAAATGATATTTACTCTTAATTCCATTTTATCTATATACATAAATATTTTTTATTCAAAATACATTTCTAAATAAAAAAATTAATGCTACTAAAATTTGAATAACTAAACTATACTAGCAATTGCCCCTAAAGGTGCAAGGATACACCGAATGAATGGAAAATTTGGTAATAAGATTCCTGAACTATTTTCCCTATATCAAATGGAGTGGGACAATAAAAACAGATAGACTAATTGTTTTCCCTTATATATTCATTCGTTGAATTGATGGGATGTCGGCAAAGAGAAACCTACAAAATGGAAAGTGGATGGTGATATTTATTGAGGCATCTAAAACCCAATGCTGATATTGATTGATTGAGGCAACCAACAAGTTTGTGGTTTTGTATTTTGTAAAATTAAAATCAGTGTTTCCTGATGTCAAAACTGATATTGATAATCAAGATTTGAGTGACTCATATTGATATTGGATGAGGTATACAACAAATTTGTAAGTATGTATTTTATAATAGTAAAATCGAGATTTCCAAGAACTGATATATCTAAGTAATTTCTAGAAATTGATATATTACACAAGTTTGAGTGAAGAGAATAATTCGTAGGACTTTCGCGAACACAAGAGTTTCTCAGTAGGGCAGTCTTGTCATTCCCACATTTCATCACTTGCTAGGACTTAGAGGACTAAATTTTTAGGAGATTGCAACAACTACAAATGGTAATGTCTCAGGTGACCACCATGAAACTTCGTCTTCCAAGGAGGAAGACAAAGAAAAGGTACAAGGTCAAGAAGTGAAGCCATGATGAACTTAGGGGAGTTAGGGAAGGTCTGTAGCTTGTCATATTTCCCTTACAACATCCATATTTCCTTCTTCATTGTTTAGGGTTTTTGATTCATGGTTTTTGTCCTCCCTTGAGACTACCTGATTTTCCTTGAGGATTTCAAGGGTGGTGGATGCATCTGTTAGGTAAAATTTATGGCTTGAGAAAAGTTCTTGGAAACAAGGAAAACTGTTAGGTAAAATTTATGGCTTGATCAAAGTTCTTGGAAACAAGGAAAACTCTTACCATCTTGGAAGGTTTTGAGGGATGTGGAGTCCATATTTTGTTTCCATTCCACTGATGTGAAGGGCCTTTGTCTATGGTGTTGTTGGATTGTTGAAATTGCTTATGGGTTTGTCCACAGAGGAGATTTAATTTCCTCACTTCTTGGTTCATTCAAGCATAATTGTGCATCTTACCTTACAACAATCATAATTTTTCCAACTATTATAATGAGAGCGATGATTTTAAGAAATTTTGTAACAATATTGCAAGCAATACAGTGAACTGATTCAAAAAGGGTCAAGTAATGAAGCCAGGATGACTTTAGGGGAGTTAGGAAATGTTGTGCAGCTTGCCATATTTCCCTTATAACAATCACTAGATTCCGTTTTTTTTTTTACGGGATTTCATCAATGTTGTTAAACTGGTGCAAGGTATCTTATCCATCTTCATTGCTTAGGGCTTGTGATTCAAGGTTTTCATCCTGCCTTGAGACTAACCGATTTTTCTCAGGGATTTGAAGGGTTATGGATGCATCCATTGGGTGAAATTTATGCCTTGAATAGAGTTCTTGAAAACGAGGAAATCTCTTAACATGCTGGAAGGTTTTGAGGAATGTGGAGTCCAGATTTTGTTGCCATTTTAGTGATCTGGAGCTCCATTGTTTATGGCATAGCTAGATTGTTGAAATTGCTTATAGGTTTCTCCAGTGCAGAGGAGATTTAATTTCTTAAACTCAAGATTGAAACGTACATCACCTTGGAATATCCCTTAAGGAGATATGGGCATTCGACATTCATTTCCCAACCCTGGCAGAATACTAGGTAGAATCAAGTTTGTAAACGTTGCGTTAATCATGGGGACTTTGTCCTTGGCCCAGTCATCATATAGAAAAAGTAGGAGATTTTAGTTAAAAGGTAGAAATGGGGAATGAACGTTAATAAGAACATAATCAACAAATATGAGCTAAGGACTCAGAGAGGGAAGTTTGGCAAAACGTTTCGCAGCCTACCTGACAATTGTTTGACAAATCAACAATAGAAAACAAAGTAAAAGTGACAATTGTACTGTGGAAAAAAAAGGTAGATGATGGTAAGCAGCCAATTAATTCAAAAGAAATAGCTTTGGTGTAATTATATAATTTAGTTTATGAATAAATTTTATATTATATTTAATTTTATTAGTTTAAAAAGAAAACCTTTATAATAAATTTAATTTATGAATAAATTTGATGTGTTATATTTTAATTATTTTTTTAGATATTATTTTCTTAGAGTTTCTTCTTTATTATTATTTTAAATATCATCTATTAAATTTAATTTTCTCTCAAGTCTTTACTCACAAGTTTATATTTATAAATTTTATTCTAAAATTTCCTAATAACAAAACAGAAAAACTAATTGAAAATCAAAGTATTTGACTTGTAAAATGATTACAATGATTAAGTATAGCCTGCCATAGTTAGGTACAAAAATACCTTTGCCTTACTTTAACGAGGCTTCAAATTTTCGTATAAAGATTTACATGAGGCTTCAAATTTTAGTATAAAGATTTACATAAAATTAGAGAGATATTCTTATAAAAATCCAACTTATAATTGTCAAATTTCAAAATTTTAGATGCCCTAGGGGTTTTTGATGGTGCTAAATCTATTTCCACTATCAAAACTTGAACACTCTTCTAATTTTTTGAATTTTTTTTTTACCAAAATCCAATTATTTTTTTACGACTATTTTTTATATATTAATATTTTATTTTAAATTTAAATTATATATAGAGATAAATCACTGATTTCAAATTCAAATTCTTTTAATCCTAATAATTATGTAAAACATTTTATATAAATTTCATTACATACCTTTCTGAATATGAGAACCTCAATCAATAAAATCAAACATGAATTTTGATCCATATAAAATTTCAATAAACATCATTTTCATAATAAGTGAGAGTCATAATTTTTTTTATGGTAAAGTAATGAGAATTATTTAAAATATTTTATAAGAACTTCAATTTCTATTTTTTACCTAATTTCATACCTATCAATAATATTAACCTGAATTTCAAATATTTATGATAAATTAATGAGAATTATTTAAAACATTTTATGAGAATTTTAATTTCTATTTTTTACCCATTTTCATACCTATCAATAATATTAACATGAATTCGAAATAATCATATGTCAATAAAGTATTAAACTCTAATAAATATTATTTTCACGTAAAATGTATAATTTGTTTAATGTTAAAGTTATCATTAATATCAACATGAATTTCAAATAATGCTATGTCAATAAGGTATTAAAGTAAAATGCATAATTTGTTTAATGTTAACGTTTTAGTAACCGTGTAACACATTTTAAATAATGCTATGTCAATAAGGTATTAAAGTAAAATGTATAATTTGTTTAATGTTAACGTTTTAGTAACCGTGTAACACATTTTATATGAATTTCGGTCCTTCACCTTTTTCATTTTGATATTCCTTATCAATAATATTATTGTCATTCTCAAATAAATTTCAATTTTCATCTTTTTCATTCCGATGATCTCCATCAATAATGTTATTATGAATTTCAAATAGCCATTTGTTTTATAATAAAGTAAAATTTTATGGTTTTTTTAAACAAAAATAAATATTTTTTAATAAAAAATATATATTAAATTATATTTTATAAAAAAAAAATTATATAATAATTATGATAAAAAAATTATATTAATTTTTTAATTAAGAAATATTTAAAATTTATATATAAATAAAAATACATATAATATAATATATATCTACATGCTAGTAAGATTAAAAAAAAATGTAATAGTTTGGATCTAAGCACAAAGATTTCAAATTATTTTTTTAATGGTACCATAGGAATATCAACTATATATTTTTCAAAGGTGTTGGTTGATATTGTAAACCCTTTCTCGTAACAATCTCTCTTCCCTTTAAAGGAAAGAATGCATGTTATGTAAAGTTGAACCATTTATAAAGTATAAGTTTACAAAGTATAAGTTTATGGTTACTTGTATTTTGATTTTGAATATCAACAAGACGGGCTGCGGGGCAGCTAGTCCCTGCCCCAGCCCAATAGTCAAACAAAAAGTCCGTAGCTTGCCAGGAGAGCGAAGCATAATACAGTTTGCTGTGAAGCATATGTCAATAGTCTTACAGCTTGCCAGGAGAGTGAAGCATAATACAGTTTGCTGCGAAGCATATGTCAATAGTGGAGCGAAGCATATTTAGACGTTGCTCTGTCAATAGTTTTGTAGTTTTCCATTGCCAGGAGAGCGAAGCATATTTAAACGTTGCCCTGTCAATAGTCTTGCAGTTTGCCAGGAGAGCCAAGCATATTTAGACGTTGTTGCGCTGCCAGGAGAGCGAAGAGCAATCGCTTCCGGGCATTCTCTCCATAACAAAAGCATACTGAGATTACCAGAACTAGAAGCATCCAGCTCTGGATCGTAACAATGAGTAGAATGTACTGCATTTGGTGTACTGCATAAAGTCCTTTGACAATAATGAACCTCCAGCAATAGCAACAAGTAACGTGGAATGCGTTAATGAACCTCCAGCAGCAGCAACAAGTAACAATGAAAATCCACCACACCATTCTTCCACAAGAAAGGAATGGTTGGAGATAAAGGTAAAAATATAAAACAACGATATAAATATAGGTCTCTTGCAAAGCTTCTTTCAGTATCTTTGCGTATCTAGCCTCATAATTCAGAACAACATATGCACCTCTGCTTTTACATATACGAAATAGCACATTGGATTTTTCGAAAGGTAGAACAGAAATATGCAATTATGTCTTTAATATGCGAAAGAGTATACTATTGTTTTCTGGGTCAAAAGTGAAATCGGTATATAAGTGCGAAATTTTAAGAATTCAACTGTATATAAATATTGTGCTTATGTTTAAATGTTTAGCTTATACATTTATGACTTTTGCCAGGAGAGCCAAGCATATTTAGACGTTGTTGCGCTGCCAGGAGAGCGAAGAGCAATCGCTTCCGGGCATTCTCTCCATAACAAAAGCATGCTGAGATTACCAGAACTAGAAGCATCCAGCTCTGGATCGTAACAATGAGTAGAATGCACTGCATTTGGCGTAGTGCATAAAGTCCTTTGGCAGTAATGAACCTCCAGCAGCAGCAACAAGTAACAACGAAAATCCACCACACCATTCTTCCACAAGAAAGGAATGGTTGGAGATAGAGGTAAAAATATAAAACAATGATATAAATATAGGTCTCTTTCAAAGCTTCTTTCAGTATCTTTGTGTATCTAGCCTCATAATTCAGAAAAACATATGCACCTCTACTTTTACATATACGAAATAGCACATTGTATTTTTCGAAAGGTAGAACAGAAATATGCAATTATGTCTTTAATATGCGAAAGAGTATACTACTGTTTTCTGGGTCAAAAGTGAAATCGGTATATAAGTGCGAAATTTTAAGAATTCAACTGTATATAAATATTGTGCTTATGTTTAAATGTTTAGCTTATACATTTATGAGTGTTTTAGAACATTATCGATATATAGTGTATCTAGACACCTACGAAATAAATATCATTAACATTAAAATGTATTTTTTAAGTTCTAGATTCTAGTAAATTAAAATTAATTCTATTCTATATCGGTAGAGAATAATAATGGCATGATTCTCAATGCACGGTATGATTATGCCTCAGGTTTTGAGTAACTCAGCGGACCCAGTCTGAATGCAGTGTCTGCATGAATCCCAAGTGTCAATTAGCAAGCAAGCCAGATACGGCAGTTCGTTCACTGAAGACAGGTCTTTGATCAGGTCGAAGCAGTCAGGTGGGATCAGCAGTCAAGAAGGTCGCTTATCCGCTTCATAACTGGTCGCACCGTAACATACAAAGCACGCAAGTGAATCCATGGCAATGGTAGCCATTTCAGCTCTTTCGATAGTGGCCAGTAATTCATTAAATTCATGTACATTTAACTTATCATAGTTTTCAATTTCGTCAACTTTTGTTATTTCATGTGCATTTACTTGTTTTCTGATTTGGGTCATTGTTTTGTGCAGGGGAATGCAGCCAATGTGTTTTGGGTCATTGTTTGCTTCATTCCCCAGTTCAAATTACACCATACCTGCAATTCCAGTTGATCAGGAGGAGAAAAGGCTGCAGCTCAGAAAGGACAAGTTTAACCCATTCACTGCTATGTGTTTCACAAATTGAAATTCTAGCTTCAAGAAGGGTTCTGGAGAATTTACGCTAGTTCAAGAACGGTTATGGAGAAATTACGCTGGTTAAATTCTCGTGGGATCACTACAGGAAGGGTGCGTTGAAAGGCAGCCAAATAGCCATGTTTTGGCGGACTTGCTGGTACCATACAACCTCCACATATTGGTGATTTTTGGCGAGTTTCGTTTTCCTTTTCGAGTTTAAATTTGGTCTTTAGGCTTGTGTTAATGGCTGAAAGGGGCTTCTTGATAGGAGCCGTTGCTGCCCTGTTTTGGCTGCCTGACATGCGTGGACAACTTGCAGAGTTCTCTCAAAACCTGGGGCATTAACATCCCCAAACCCAACACTACGTGCGATCAGAATGTGAGTTTAGTTTTAAAATACACTGTCTTTTAGTTCTAGTTTTAAAATACTTAGCTAAGTTCTGGTATATCTTTTGATCTGACTGGTTCTACGGTAATTACTTTAATAACTATTTACTGAAACTTTATAACTAGTAATAAATAGTTATTTACTAACGCAAATTAGCCTGCATAAATTCAGAATAAAGCCTGATTTCAACGCTGACTTGTCCTGCAATGATAGCGTTAATCCTGCTATGATAGCGTTAATAGAACACACAGTAGCATACAACAAATGAAATAAACAATAATGCAAATATCACAAGTTAATGAGACAATTAGAATAGAACTAAAATCAATATAAAATAAACACCCGGAAATAATAACAATTTACAAATCATTCACAATAATGTACTGAAAAGAAAATCGATTACCATGAACTCCATATCAGTCCATTAGAAGCTTTGAGTCTGACAGAGAATGGTATTGCGCAATAGTGCGATAGCACTCTCCACAAGACTTCAACACTCTTCCCCTTGTGGGTTCAACTACAGATCAAGCCCGTGTTATATATAGATTACATCGCCCCAAAGATGCCCTTCTTCTCCTATAGATTTTACTAAAAATACTTATTGGCACTTATTTTAGTTACAGTTAATGTTTGTCATGGAGTATCAACCACAAGGACTAATGGATAAGAATAATTTCTCAGGCGACAAAAAATAGAACTAGTAAAAATAGATTAAATTTCTTTCAGAAAAAAAAAAAAAAAGAACTAGTAAAAATAGATTAAATGTTTCTAGTGATTTAAATTTCTTTCAGAAAAAAACAGAACTAGTAAAAATAGATTAAATGTTTCTAGTGATTTTACCATGTGATTTTATGTCTGAATTGAGTCTTTTTCACAAATTTTGGTATTGCACTGGTAGTTAATTCCAGGAGCAGAACCAGGCCAAGCAGAAAGCCGCCCTAATTAATGATCCAAGAAGAGGAAAACTGATTAATTTCAGAGCCATATTAATTTTAGACCCGTCTGTGGGAGTGCAGAGCATGTAGACAGTGAGTTATGAAGACAGAGACCTGGGATTCTCATGCAGACACTGAATCAACATGCAGACAGAGAGCGAAGCAAACAGACAGCGAAGCAAGCATGGAACATGGGTTGGCAAGAGCTACTTATAAACTAGTTCTAGTTCACTAATATATCACTTTAACATTTAATGTTAGCGAATTAATGCTAATGTAAATATAGCATTAGTTCTGGAAGGTGTCAAGTTGGTCTACTTCTCCTAACGTTTTCCTAAGTTTTGAGCCTGTATACCTCGGTTTGAGGCCAAATAAGAAGGAAATTGCGTTGATTGGCTAAGAGGATAAAATATTGTATTTTCTGATATGTTCTTTACGGAAACTTTGGTTTAAGCTCAAATGCGTTTATCGATTATTGTGTCAAAATAATGCTATCGGGCAAAACCGATTACTATAGTCCCTGCCAGCCCGAAGGGCAGGGACTAATAAATGACATCATTTAAATTATGATTTTATTTTAATAGTTTGTTTTATTTTTTAAGTTTGTTTGAGCTATAAGTATTTTAATTTTGAATTTCATAATTTACATAATATTTTATAATATCACTATCACTAATTGCACCACTCTTCTATAAAATAATAATTTATAAATCACTAGGCATAAAAATAAAACTAATAAAAAAATTTAAAATTTTACAAACATATTAATTAAAAAAAAAACAAATCTTTGAAAAGGCTTAAATATTGATTTTGATAACATCTTTCATATTAATCATATCATAAGTTGCTCGTACACATTTAAAACCATGTGATGTGGTTCATCCTCAGCACAAAGGTTAAAAAGTTAGGCAATCAGAATGTTTACATAACAAAGAAGGATTAAAAATTCAGTCAAACTTTTAGTTAAAATAAATATATATATATAGTATCAATTTGTTTTATTTTATTTTTTATTTTATTTATATTTTTAATTAAAATAATATGAATTCTAATTAGTTAGATTAATTTAATAATAATATAATAAGAAATTGAATATTTGTAAATATATAATCATAATTCAAAATAAGTGTGATGTATTTTGTCAAATGGTTATTAAATTAAATAACTAATATTCAATAACTAGATTCGAATATTTTTATATTAAAATATGGGAGAATATTTTAATAGGGACGTCAAAGAGGATATATATATATATATATATATATATATATATATATATATATATATATATATATATATATATAAAAAAAATTATTACGAAGAGAGGGAGGGGATCCAACTTCTACTTAAGTTCCAACCATCATCCCTACTAAGATTAGTACTGCTCTATTCAATTTCAATGGCCTCTCTAATATTCCTATGATGGAAGTGATCAACCTTGTGATGGCCCAAGAATCCTCAATGCAGACATGGTGATTGGATTTCACTGCATGTTCAGGTAAAGCTAAGGAACAAGAATGGTTATGCTTAATATCTACTGCATGTTCTTGGGTTCTCTAGTTAATGGAACGACCAATTTCCCCAATGTAGGGAATCCCACAAGAACACAGGATGGAGAAGAACCCTTTCACATCTTTACAATTTACAGGGTCTCTGACGAATCAAAGAGAATTTCTAATGGTATTAAGGGGCCTGAAGGTAGCAGAAACTTTGTTCTTTTTGAGAATATGAGGAATCTTATCGGTGGTCCCCTTAAAGGGAATTTGAACATTGGAGATTATATCATCATGAGAATGCTTAAACCATGATTCTTTATTAGCCCTTAGAAAAGCTCTGGGGCCCCATTTCCTACTATATCCATTATTTTTAAAAAAAATTAGAAAATGAAACTTTTTCTCTTCTAATTGATTGTCATCAGTTATTATTAGAGCATAGGTTGCAAGGGTGTTGGGAACCCCTGAGTGATTCTCATCAGAAATTCTTAGAGCACAAGTCACAAGGGTGTTGAGAACCCTGAGCTTCTCCATGCCCTTGCGACCCATGCTATAAGAATTTCTTATGAGAATCACTTAGAAGATGAAAAATCTCATCTTCTAAAAGTATTTGAAAATAACGGCTATAGCAAGCAACATCACCTCAGAGCTTTTTAAGGGCTAATAAAGAATCAAGAATTAAACCCTCTCATGATGATATAATCTCCAGTGTTCATCTTCCCTTTATCCATGCGACCACCAATAAGATTTCTCATATTCCCTAAAAGAACAATGTTTCTTCTACCTTCAAGACCCTTAATACCAATAGAGATTCTCTTAGGTTCGTCAAAGACCCTGTAAAACCTAAAGACATGAAAGGGGTCTTGTTCATCTTGTATTCTTGTTGGGTTTTGTACATTTGGGAAACTAGTTGCTCAATTAACCAGAGAATCCGAGAACATGTAGGAGATATTAAGCACAACCATTCATGTTCCTCAACTTGAGTTGAACATGCAGTGAAATATAATTACCATGTCTTCATTGAAGATTCTCGACATCATCGCTAGGCTTGATCACTTCCATCATAGAAAGTTTAGAGATGTCATTAAAATTGAAAAGCACACTATTAATCTTAACAGAGACGATGGTTGGAAGTTAAGTAGAAATTGGATCCCCGCCCTCCCTTCATATATATATTATATAATCTTCAACTTCCTATATTATAATATATGTTTTTCATATTTTAATATGATAATATTTTGAATCTAATTGTTGAATACCAATTATTTATTTAATAACCATTTTCATAATATATTAAACGTATTTTCAATTATGATTATATATTTTTAAATATTCAATTTTTATTCTATTAATCTAACTTATTTGAATTCAATATTTATTTAATTAAAAATATAAATAAATATAAATAAAACAAACAAAAACAAAATTATAATATATATATATTTTATTCAACTAATTTTTAATGGCTAATTCTTAATAATTTATTCGTAAACGGCTAACTTTTGGAACTAGATGCATCTTTGTTATTTAAACATTTTTGATTTGAATTTTTTTCACCTTTGTCCTGAGGATAAACCACATTGGATTGGTTCGAAATGCGACCAACAACTTATAATGTGATTAATCTAAAAGACTTTATCAAAATCAATATGGATTAGAAAAGTAAAAAAATCAAGACTTAAATATTATTTCAATATATGTAAAAAAACCAATAATACTTTAACTCTTTAAATTACATTCAAGTATACGAGAGGCACGACTATGACCTCTATCTCCATATCCTTAGGGTGTCTGTTAGGCCCCTATACTACTAGTGTAACCCCTATTGTTATTAGTACAACCCACTTATGATATTGATGTACCCATGTAGTGCCCATATTGTTACTATTGTGCCCAATAGAAGCCCACTGTTGTTATTATTGTGCCCTTACATTATTATTGTTATGTCGGCTCTGATTATGTTATGACCCCTTAAAACTCCTATATATAGAAAGGAGGTCTTTTCATTTGTATCATCCAAGAATTATTCATTTATGTAATGTAAAGGAGGCTTCCCCCTCGAAGAGGCTGAATTATAAGGCGTTGATTTATCTTTCCTATCTTTTCTTGAGCTCGTTTCATAACATTTGGTATTAGAGCTTTGGATTCTAGGGTTTCACTTCTTCAAATAAGTCATCGTGGAGTTTTGACTATTACTTTTTTCTGTGACGTTTAAGAAGCTAAAAAAACCCATTTGAGAAGAAATCGTGCTAAACCTTAGGTTTGAATTTCAGAAATTTTCGCACTATATTTTCGGAGATATGATCTAAGGAAGTTGGTCTTTTTGCAGACTCTTGAATTGCATTCTAAACAGGTGACCTATGGAAAATCATCATAACTTTCTCTCTAAGCATTGGATTGAAATTTCATAAGAAGGTGCAGAAAGAGAACAGACTGTAGTTTCTTGTATATATTTTTCATTGCCAAAGGTCGAAATAGTGACAAACGGCACTTTATACAAGTTCTCTCTTCTGGAAAGGTCTATAATCAAGTCATCTTGGGATATTGTGCATAACTATTTCTTGGAGAATCCAATTTGGATCAAACTGGTGGCATTAGAAAGAGGACATAGAGGGCAACTACAGACCACAATTTTAGAACTTAAATATCCGAAAGTACAGAGTTACAGTCATTTCAAGATTGAGCTCCTAAAATCAAGAAAAAGAAAGATGAGGAAGTTTGATGGCAAGGATCCGGTAAATTGGATACTTCAGATGGAGCAATATTTT
>APFE030315505.1:0-16151 GCA_000404065.3 Pinus taeda
GGGTGCTAACTGAGAAAGTGGAATTGAGAGGAATACAGAGCAGCAGGATTGCTCTACAGCAGAATAGGATAGTGCTGGGCTTTCTGAGAAGGCTTTTTATACAGTTTGACAGACCTCCTTTGATAATTTAGGAGCAAGTTAATGAGTTCATGATTGCGCAAACAGAGAAGGGTTTTCACTAAAATTGAAGTTTAAAATGGCTCTGCCAATGTAATTCGACCTCAAATTGTCCAGGGGAAACCGGATATACTTGGTTTTCCGGTGAAATTTCAGTATTTTGCCGGGTCCAGGTGTATTTTAAAGTAAATATGAAAAAACCAGTTTGCGAGGAGATGGACGGGCAAATACCTGTTTAACCAGTAGCTTGGGACGAAATAGCAGTTGGGTTGGCGCTTTGAGCTTCTGCGGATGGTCTGGAGTAAGCTGGTAGGCTGATCGTCGTAGTGTGCATGCAGACAGCGCAGAGGTCTTTTTCACAGAAAATAACAGAAAAATGCGAAAAACCGTAAAAATATGACCTTTTTACTTTATTGGCGCGTTTTTTAAGTGACGTCAGCATGACATCAGCATGTGGGTCCGGGTTGGATGACGTCAGCAGGACGTCATCGGGTGACGTGGCGGCCTGGGACCAGTCCACGGGGGCGATGAGGTGGCGGCCAGGTGGGCGAATGGGGGATGGGGTACGCGGTCGTGGCAATGACGCGGGTAACAGCAGGGCGGGGACGTGGGAAGGACAGGTGTCGCCATATCGGGCCCCCTCCTGCACGGCAAGGAATCTGTCAGAGGGGGATCCGATGGAATTTAGGAGTGACGCGTGTCCCCGCGTGACGCAAGCGTCTGACAGATATCGGAAGGTATCTGTCAGACGTCGGGGGCCTTCCGAAATCCATGAGGGCCGTTGATCTGCGGGCGCACGATCAGACGGTCATCGGGCGAGGAACCTGCACGGAAAATAAAATCAATCTTTGTTAACGGTCGGACGTCGGGCCCCTCCGAAATCACTATTGGCCGTTGATCTGGCAAGGCCGCGATCGGACAGTCATCGGGTCGATCAATTGCACGGATGATAACAGTCAGCGGGCGGGTTATAAAATAGTATTTTTCTGCAAACGCGCCCGGCGGGACCCTCCATTTTATGAATGATTTTCAAAGGTTTTGGATGGTTTTCTTTATTAAAATCAAACTTGCCCGCCAACATTAGGAAACGGTAAAGACCAAAGTATTTCATGAAAATTTTATACAAGGCATACGGGGCAAAACTTTAGGAAACAGGGGTTTTGATAAAATCATATGAAAAGGTGGACATTGGTTATCAACCTTAGGATAAGGCGGGGGAAGGCATGTCTTCATGATTATTTTGCCCTTTAATGGTATAAGGGGGTCAAAAAGGGTTTTTTCAAGAGTTTTCAGGCAAAAATGGAGACTTGGGTAGGGGGATGGGTTCAGATGGAGAAAAGGGGTTAGACATGGGTTCTTGACCTTAACCAGATGTTAATTCAATTCCCAGGGAGTGGAAATTATGACTATAGTGACAAGGAGGGGATATTTATACATTATGTGGGGTTTATACACCATGGTGTTATAATAATAGGGGAAATGAAGTATAGGGAGCTAGATAATAGAGTTAGAGGTTAATATGGGGGGGAAAATGTGAATAATGACCAATACCACTAAGTTTTCATGTAAACAACTTAGTGTAGAGAGTAGATCAAAATGAAAAGAACTTTACACAAGAAATGTGGCTTCTAAAGGATATGAAAACCATCACAAAGCCTTATGTTTCTCTTATGTACACAACTTGTGAAGGGGTGTTAGTAATGAGTGATATACACATGGAAAAGGGAAGTTAGTCATGCTTCACTGTGTTACTTTGCCATGTTTAGCAAAGTTGATCTTGGAAGGGACATCACTTCTGCAACCCCATCTACCTACCCAACTAATTTGCCTAACATTTTTTATTTCTTCTTGGAGGGTGCACTTGGACTTGCAAACCCTTTGTGTGCCTTTTCTTTTGCATTGGCTTTTTACCTTTCATTTCCTATCTAGCACTACCCTTATTTCTTCCAAGGCCCCAGATTAAGCAGTTGGGAACCTTAGTTTGTCTACCTGACTACTGATCTGCCAAGATTAAACAGTTTGGACAGATTTCTTTCTCTATTCTACAACATAAATTGAAAACGTGGCATGACCCAGATTAGACTGTTGGGTCATCCATCAAAACCTTTAATGAGTATGTAGGCATATACACACCTTCTCTTTTCTTGCAAATATGGAACCTTTGTAGTAGCAAAATGGAACATATTTGGCACTTGTAGTTGCCAATCATGAAATATGAAACCTATTGGTATAGGTATCCAACAGTGGCTCCACATGGGGATGGTTTTTCTCCTTGAAAGACCAAGAACAGCAGGTCAGTACGCCTTGGCCCTTTTAGCTACTGCTTTTCAAACTTTGGGGTTTTGTTACCTTGGGTTCCTCAAAATGTAGACTGATGTATTGAAAACACATGGTGCAATTGAGTGCCTCCTAGTATCTGCAATGTAACTTGGAATGAACTCATTCTCATGCTTTAGGAATAACAATATATACAACAAATTCAGGATATATATACATCAAACTATGTACAAGAGCAGGCATGCTGCATTCATGGGACGTAGTCAGAATAGTGTTTGAGCATCCTGCCATTGACAGGACCTTCATCTAAGTCAGTTTTATCTGTATTTTCCAGGAAGTAGGTGTTATTTCCTTGCACTGCTTGGATGAGGAATGGTCCTCTCCAAAGGGAGTCAAACTTTCCATGCTTTCCTTTGTTCTCCCTTCTTGAATCCCATTTGAGAACTTTGTCCCCTATGTTAAAGTCCTCAGCCTTGGTTCTTCTATCAAAAGCCTTATTTAGCTTTTCTTGTAAGATTTGGACTCTGTTATAAACCTGGTCTCTGGTTTGCTGCAAGCATATGATCTAATTCACTCTCCTTTGCATATCATTAGGTTCAGCTTGACTTTCTTGGAGTAGTTTCATAACAGGGATCCCTAGTGATGAGGGGAATTTGGCTTCCAATCCATAGACCAACTCATATGGGCTGACCCCAATTGATCTCTTGGTTGTTAATCTATCTGCCCATAAGGCATTGACAAGTTTCTTGTGCCAATTTTTCTTGTTCTCCTCCAACACCTTTTTGATCATATTTACCAAGCTTTTGTTTGATGATTCTGCTAGGCCATTTCCTTGGGGATAATATGCAGTAGAATGGCCCAAAGTAATGTGGAATTTGTGACAGAAGCTGACCATCTTTTTAGATCTGAACGCAGCAGCATTGTCGCTTATTATTTTATCAGGGCATCCAAATCTAGCAAGGATATTAGTCTCCAGAAATTGTATGATGGTGGAGTCATTTGCTTGTCTGCATGGAATTGCTTCAATCCACTTTGTGAAGTAATCTGTTGCTGTCAGAATCCATCTATGTTGACCTGAAGATGAGGGATTGATTTCTCCAATGAAATCCAACCCCCATTGCTGAAATGGTCTCTCTGTTGCAATAGGCCTTAGGGGTAGTGGCAGCAATTGCCTCTTTCCTTCAAATACTTGACATTTGTGACATGCAGTGGTGAATTTCTTAACATCAGAGAAAATGGTGGGCCAATAATATCCAGCTCTAAGTATTTTGTCCACAGTGGACTTCCAGTATAGATGCCCACCACAATCACCTGCATGAAATTCTCCCATGATCTTATTAGCTTCATTTTCAATCAAACAATTCAATAAGATACCCTCATGGTTTTTCCAAAACAGATTTGCTTCCATGATACAAAATTTCAAAGATTTCATTTTCAAAAACCTACACTTAGTTCTGGACAGCCCTGGGGGAGCACACAGGTTTTGTAACACATAACAAATATCAGAATACCAGGGGGATTGTTCAAAGGCTACATTGATCTTTGGAGTCGCCAGCTCCTGTTCAGTGTCCAGTTGGTTAATGTCCAGGGCTTGAAAATTTGTTTCAGTCATTAATTTGGCTAAGCCCTGCCCTTTTATTAGTTTTGTAGGCTTTATTTCTATGTCGAACTCTAGAATGTTTGCAATCCATTTTCCTCTTCTGCCCTCCAAGTTTTCTTGGGTGAGTATATCTTTGACAATTGGACTTGGCACATAGGCTATTATATGGGAGTAGAGGATATAAATCCTAAAGTCCTTAATAGCTTTAACCAAAGCGTATGCTTGTTTTTCCATTATCTGGTACTTGAGGGGTGCATCTCTAAGAGATTTACTAAAGAAAGCAATGGGTTTCTCAATCCCTTGGTCATCTTTCTGTAGTAAAACTGCAGCAATTGTGTGCTCAGAGGCAAAGGAGAATATGATAAACTCTCTATCAAACTGAGGGTTAGTTAGGACAGGGGTTTGGGTGAGGGAAAACTTGATGCCTTGAAAAGCTTGTTTAACTTCCACTGTCCATTTGACTTTGGAGTCCTTTTTCAGCATGTTATTAAGCAGTCTGCTTAGCTCAGCCAGGTTTGGGATAAACCTTCTTAGGAAGTTGATTTTCCCTAAAAAGGCTTGCAATTCTTTTATATTCCTTGGATGGGGCATTTGCTGGATGGCTTGGATTCTGCCTGGGTCAATTCTAATACCATCTTTGGAAATAATGTGACCCAGTAGTTTTCCTTCCTCTAGCCCAAACAAGGATTTTTTGGGGTTCAAGGAAATTCCATATTTCCTGCATGTTGTAAATATCTGCCTTAAATGTTTTAAGTGGTCTTGGTCGGATTTTGAAAAGGGTGTGAGATCATCTAGATAAATGACAAGGAAGTCATGGATCTCTTTAGAAAAAGCAATATCCATTGCTCTTTGGAAGGTAGCCCCTGCATTTTTCAAACCAAAAGGCATTTTAACATATTTAAAAGTCCCCCATGGGGTGGTAAATGCAGTTTTGTCTTGATCATCAGGATGGACTAGGATTTGGTTAAAACCTGAGAACCCATCAAGCAAGGAAATCCTTGAAGCCCCAACTACTCTCTGCAAGATATGATCCATTTTGGGCAAGGGGTAGTTGTCCTTTAATGATACTTGGTTGAGGTTTCTCAAATCAACACAGAGCCTAATTTCCCCAGTTTTTTTCCTTGTGGGGACTAGGTTTGAAACCCAATCAGAGAATCTGATTGGTGCTATAATGCCTGCCTTGAACATTTTTTGCACTTCTTGTTCCATTGCTGGGAGCAGCATTGGGTTAATTCTCCTCAGTTTTTGTTTGAAGGGCTTCTGATTTGGCTTTAGTGGGATGGTGTGTTGTATCACAGAGGTGTCATAGGATTTGAGATCCTCATAACTCCATGCAAACACATCTTGAAACTCCTTAAAAAGGTCAATGTATTTGGGCTTTTGGTCAGGTGGTAATGCAGCGGACAGTTTTATGATTTTGGGTTGTTCAACTATCCCAATGTTATGTTCGTCTATAGTGGTGTTTAGGGGCTGCAATTTTGGTTTATTGGGAACATCGTTGGAGTCAAAAATGTCTTCCATAGGAGCTAGGCCTGTTGGGAGAAAGTTGTCTTTTAATTGTATCACCTCAGTTTCATATTCAACTGTCTCTTCACTTTCATCCTGTTGGATTTCTTGTATGTTGTGTTGGTTGAAGATTGTAGGGTGTAGCATTTGATTGGCCGTTTTGGGTGATATTACTTGACTCTTGTGTTCATCATGTATTTGTGACTGATTTTCTGTCTTAATTATTTGTGATTGGCTTGCTGGCTCAGTGTCTATGTTCAGGCCTGCAAACTCTTTTTGTAAAGTCAGAAAATTGTTGATCTGTGTGTCATTGTCAAACACCTGCCAGTCTTTTATATTGTTTGGAATTGATGGTCTATGTTTTACTTCAGCTGTAAAATAGTGATGGGGGTCAAAAGGGAGCTTGCAAGTACTTGCAAACATGGCTAGACTATGAGCATGAAGGTTCTGAGCCCTAGGAACTTTGGTAATCTGGAACTCAGTAAGAGACTTTAGTAACTCAGTAGCAACAGACCTGTAAGATCTGAGTCTTTTATCATTGGTAACAAAATTTCCTTTGACTTGTTGGATAACTAAGTCTGAATCCCCTAGAATTGCTACTCTTGTAGCTTGTAGGGATTGTACCAACTTGAGGCCTAGTAGGAGGGCCTCATATTCAGCCATGTTGTTGGTACATCTGAAGTTCATTCTGTAGGCTCTACCCTCTGCATGGTTGTTCTGTTTGTTGTGCACCCACACTCCTGCTCCTGCTCCTAATTTATTAACTGACCCATCAAATTCTAGGAACCATAGAATTTCCTCTTTCAGGGGGGTTTGAATAATGTCTCTATGGCCTGGATTTGTGAGTTGGAGTAAGGGTTGTTTTTTTGGTTTAGCTTTTATGGCATCCTTCTCACTTGATGGGATTGTTTTAGTTTCTTGAGGAGCAGTTTGTTTTGTTTGACTTTTGATCCTGTTCAGGTAACCTGGTTTCATGATTATGATTATTTGTTTTGTAATCTTGAATATTTGCATTTTTTGCTTCAATCAGTGTTTGTGTATCAGGATCTCTCTGTCCAGCAGGCTGACTTGTTTTAGTTATCTGAGCTTCTTCGTTGTTGTTGCTGCCTATATTGTCATTGAAGAGGATGTATGAGTCTATGTCAGAATGGACATCATATATGGGGAAGTTTTGAGGCTTCTCTGTACTACTGACCATGTATTTCATTAGAGATTCTCTATAATTTCTCTTGGGTTGACCAAAGACAGTGATAGTAGCATAAGACATGTCTAGTTGAAGAGAGCCCTGAAGTTTAGCTCCCCATGATCTTGATAATAACATCCCATATTTGGGTGGGATGTCAGCAACAACGATGTCCATCAAGATTGTTTTGTTTGGGTATTGGACTAGGGATACACATAAGTCTTTTATCAGGCCTAGGCACTTGAGTTGGCTGGAATCAAATGAAAAGAGGTCCTTGTATGGCCTGGTAATATCTAAATTCAGCCTTTCCATAACAGATTTTGGCATTAAGTTATGTGATGCACATGAGTCAAACATTGCATTGTGTAATATCTTGTCATGTACATGCAAGCTGATATAGAAGGGTAGAATCCCTGAGCCTGATATCTTTCCATCAACCTCTGGGCCAAACAGTAATTCGGGGGTGTCATCCAACACATTGACATTATCCACATTGATATTGTCCATGTTTTGAGTAAGTTGGAGAGACCTTTCAATCTGTTGTTTGTAGATCTCATTTTTAGCTAATTCTGCCAGAGGGATGGCTATTTTTAGTTTTCCAATTTCGGCCTCCAAGTCAAAAGGTTTCTCAGTTTGGGTTTTAGTGTTATGGGTGAGCCCCCTTTCTTTGTTTGGTAGAATTTCTTCTTGATTTTGGGGCTTATGTTTCTCCATTACTTCTTCAGGCCTTTTGCTTGGGTTGGATTGTATAGATGATGTAGCTGGAGGGTTTTGTGTTTGTCCAGTGATTTCTTCAATGGTTATTTCCTTAGTGAGTGAATCAGTTGTATTCATTGGTTCTGTTACTATGGCACTCTTAGATTGCAGTCTATCCTTGGTTTTCTAAGGTTGTGTTACGTTTACATTCATGCTTCGTAGTTTGTATTGTTTATGGACTTCATAGACAGCTGTGTCATAGCCTTGTTTGAAATCAAATGATTCTCCTGACTTTGTTTGAAACTCTTTACTGTCTTCTTCCTCATGATCCTCTTGACTTAGGAAGACTTGATGCTTATCATCAAGACCCATTAGGTGGATATGGGTGTCATCCACTTGTTCTTCTGATGTGGATGTTTCATCATAGTTTTCTTGAAATGGAGGTTTTATCTCAGGATCATTGTTGGCTTTGCCCCCACTAGGATTTTGGTTCCTCCTAAAGTTTGGATTCCTGTTAGGACTATTTGGTGGTGCCTCCCATGAAGATTTTCTTTCCACGGACTCTACCCTATCACCCAACCTTTTCATACCAGAAATTATTGCATCTAATTTTTGGTCAAAGGCTGAGGGTTCCTCCTTAAAGGCAACTCTCTTTTCTAGTTTAGCCCTGTTCCTCTTAGCAATTAGGTTTGCCTCAACTGTTACAGCAACCTTCTGAGCTTCTTCAAGGGTTTGAGGGGCTCTTTCTTTCAGTTGGTAGGCCATGTCTGGGTCGAATCCATCTGGAAATTTATATAAGGCCAAATCAGGGGGAGGTCTTAGGTTTTGAGGTATTGCATTATATACATTGTTAAACCTAGCACAGTATTCCAGAACTGTCTCTTGAGGACCTCTTTTAATCATGTCATATTCACCAAGTATATGTAGAGGGTCCTTCTTTTTCTCCCATCTATTTGTGAAGGATTGGTAAAGTTCATCTGGGGTGGTGATGCTGTTTGCAGGAAGTGATCTAAACCAGGTTCGCACATCTCCTGTTAAGCTTTGTACAAATATTCTCATCCTCACAGTGTCATCATCTATCTCATAATTTTCAAAATGATCTTGCATTCTCTTAGCATGCTGAATGGCAGTGTAAGGGCCAGTGGAGTCAAAATATGAGATTTTGGCCTGGTAATCTTGAGGTAAGGCCACAGGATTTGCAGGTAATTGCAGAGGTGCATACCTCATAGCCATATTTAGAAGATTTTGGGGGATGATAAAGGAAACTGGGGTAGAAGGAACGGTGGGTATCACAGGGGTAGTGGGTGAGGAAGGATTTGGGGTGTTGGTCAAGGGAATAAGTGTGGGAGAAGAAGATGTTGATGGGGAGCTAGGAGAATTAAGGGTACAACGGAATAGGACTTTGATTAGAGTGGATATGGGATTAGGATGAACTGTCCCTGGACTAAGGTCAGCAAGGTTTTCTGGCCCTTGCTGCTTCTTCAGGAGTTTGGAGATTGTATTTGGATTTTCAAAGACAGTAGGAGGGTTGGGTTCAGGATTGGCCCTAGTGTACCGAAGATTCTTCTTGGGAGCAAGCTTCTGAGCTAGTCCTTTTAGATTTTGTGAAAGCTTTGTATAGCAAGGACTGGTCAGGAGGTCGAAAGGATTCTGTGTATCTGTATTGGGTATAAAGGATGTTTGATTCAGCTCTACCTTAAGGCTGCTAATATTTTTATAGAAGCAGTTTAGAGGTTTCTTGACTGATGCTCAGATTTTGAGTGTGATTCTTGGTAGATATACAGTCATCTCTAGATCCTGAAGTTCCCCAGCGGAGTCACCATTTATGTTAACACGTAGGTTGTTCCCTATGACTCCCAAGGGAATACGGTCGGGGTAACCACTAACCAATCTTTGGACTACAGCTTCTAGCCCAGCTGTAATCAGAGAGGGCTCTCTCTGTAGGGTTTGTCACTTTTTTTATGGAATTTTAGGCTAGTTATGAAGTGAATGTTTGATTGTTTTTATGTTTGGTTGGGAGGATGCTTCTGGTAGTTTTTAGAGTGTGTCTGCAGGCAGAACTAATCCATTGGGCAATGGGGTCTGTGGCTGTTGTTTCCTTGAGATCCTGGCTTAGGTGGAGCTGGAATTGCAGGGCCTGTATGTATTTCATAAAACAAACTATATATTGTGAGAGTGAAATGGGAAACAACTAGCAAAGAGCATTTAAGAATTCTTCACTAAGCTGGGTATTGGGAAATATGTCTATTACTTAGGAGCAATTACTTGAATTCCTGAAATAATAGGCTACTGTGATGATATAGTGTGAAAGGTAGCATTTAAGAATTACTCTTTCAATACTATAACTGTGGAAAACATATGAAATAGCTTGGATTGAGCTCATGGTAATCAATGATTAAATCCTGAAATATTCTTTTTCCTTGCTATTTAGATAATGAGTACATGAAAACGTGAAAACACATGAAAGTATGGCAAACACATATGTAACAGAGAGTAACAAGAAAACTTATTGAGTCATGAAATACACAGGAATCCAGCAACTTTTAGCCATACACCAGCAAGACATCAAAGACACAATGCTTTGGGAAATCCCATCGTCCTTTCTATTAGTTGTCTGAGAATTTACAATAGAATAGTAGCAGAACAGAGATCAATAGATTTCTTACATCCGAAGTCCAACCCCTGCTAACAAATGCGAAGGGGAATATATAGAAGTCTATTACAAAATATCTCAGGCATGGGTCATCTGAGAGGAAAAATATCTTCTTACACTCGTACAGGGCTGGTAGATGAGAAGTTATTACAATCTTTAATGAGTTATAAAGGCTCTTAACTCCTGTCAGAGTAATTTTGACCTTTGGGGCTCACGGAGTTGGTTGAGCGCTTGATCATAACTGCTAAAATGATGTGTCTGTGCAGCTATAACTTCATGTGACTTTCTCGGCCTTGCCACCTGTGCCTGCTGATGCTGTTGTTGCGGCCGTGTCCCTGTGCTGAGTTGGCTCAGCCTCTGTCTCCATACCTGCTGATGTGTCCTTGTCCCGCTGTGTATGAGATTCAGAATCATTCTCAAAAGCAAAAATAGTAATTACTAACTTTGGTTTAACAGTAATCGTATTAATTCTTGCCATGTATCTGATGGAGGTAACTGATGTTTCAAAATTGACCCCATGGTCTCATCAGCCTCTGTATATTTATAGAAATGAGGGTCTCATCAAACAAATGCACAATTTCATTCTTAATAAAAAATAAATCATCTACTCTATCAAAAAGGATCTGCCCTGTTACTGGGCCTGCTTCTTTAGATGCACTAGCTGCCTCTGTGATTTGAGTTGTTGCAAAAGTGCTTACTCTCTTAGCATATTTCTCATGGGAGAGTAATTTTCCTGAAGGCTCCAATGGGCTAGGAAGCCCCCTGTTCTGCAAAGCCATAAACCTGTTCTGAAATTTATTAACATCTGCTTGCATGTCCTGGGTCCTTCTGTCCAGGGTTTGAATCAGGTTTCTTAAAGTCAGGACTTTTTTGATTAGGGAGATGGTTTCAGTCCTATTTCCAATTCCCATTCTCACCAGCTGGGAACTTGTCCTGTAATTGAGCACGTCTATCATCTTGGTGGCAATCTCAGGCATATTGCCTAGGGATGCCCTTGCCCTTTGTATTTCTTTTCGTGCTCTTGTAATGAGTGCCATCTGCTCATGTATGGCCTCAATATACTCCCATTGGTCAGTTATAGACTGGCCAATATTACCCCAGATGACCCTCTTAAGCTCTGATGTGACTTTATCCAATGTGAGCTCTTTTTCCAGTTCTCCAATCCTCTTCTTCAGGGCCTTTACCTCTCTTTCCCTCTCAGCCACATTTTGCTTAGATTTGTCATATTTCTCATTTATCTTTGCTAGGCTGTCCTGGGCTTGGTTGAGTTCTGACATCTGGGCCTCCAGCACCTGTATTTCTTTCCTTAGCTTCTGCATGTCCAGGCTTTCAGCCTGCTCTGTTGTTGGTGCTGAGGTGTCTGGAACATCCTGCTGTGCTTGTTGCTTTGGAGGGAGAGTGTCTTGAGGGGTTTCCTCAAGGTTTATTGTTTCTGGAGGTGGCTTGGAAGATTGCCCTACCTCCTTTTGCTGCAATGCTGCTTCCAATGTAGCTTCTGTTTCCTGCAGCTTTTCCTGTGCTTCTATCAGCTCCTTGTATAATGTCATCAATAAGGAAGCTACATCCTTTTCTTGCCTCTGCTGGGCAACCTCATCTGTCTGTGGGTGGAGAGTTGGGGGGATCTTCAGTTTCTTCTTTATTGCAGCCATGTCTGCATCCCTCAGCTTAAGGACTTGTTGCACAGCCTTAACATCATTGGGGTCATGCCCAAATTCTATTATTATTTCCTCTAGGGCCTTGATTCTGTTATCTTTAGCTTGAGAGGATGCCTTCTCCAATTCAAGCTGTGCTGTAGTGTTGTTTAGGCTATTTTGCAGCCTGTAATTGATCAAGGTCTTGTCTGCCAAGGTGGCATAGACCATCTCACCCGTCTGCTTATGAAGCTCAATCTGATCCATTGGGTGGATGTCTTTAGACAGGACCTCCAGATTAGTCCTGATGTAGTCTGCAGCCGTTTGTGGTTGCTACACTGTTGGAGTGAAGTGGCTCATTATCATTTTGCCCTCCTGCACATCAAATGCAGACATGAGCCTTTGTTGATTTGGAGGGGCCATGTTCAGCAGGTGATTGTAGAGCTGGATCTTTATGGGCTCACTCCTCCTCTTGGCATCTCTGAACTGTTGCTTTATGCTTGCACCTGTTTCCTGCTGCTGCCTTGAGGAGCTCACTTCTCCTATTGCTGCCCTGTCTTGCTCCTGTTGCAAGGAGCTGGCAGAAGCCTCCATACTTGGCATCTCCTCCTCTGAGAAGGGATTTAGCCTTTGCCTCTTCTCTGATGTTTCAGTGAGGGGAGTTTCCCTCTCTCTTTTTCTGCTAACGTCCTCCCTTAGAGGGGTTTGGAGGATGGAGGAGTCAACTCTGGAATCCTGTCTAGGAGGTGCCATAGGTGTTGTCTTTTCTTGGGTATCTGTTTGGGCTTCTCCTTTCTGCTGCTCCTGACCCTGTTGGTCTGCTTGTTGCTGGCCCTGTTGGCCCTGTTGTTGTTGTTCCTGTTGGCCCTGTTGGCCCTGCGGTTCTTCCATCACTTTATCCTTGCCCTTGCTCTGCCCTTGATTTGTAGTTTGCACTGCCTCTTGTTGTGTTGCAGAGGATGAAGCAGCTGCTCTTGTTTGAGGATCTGGCAGAGAAAGCACCTGAGAAGGACATTCCAAGTCAGCCATTTTTAACAAATGCCTTCTAGCCCTTTCAACTAGCTCTTCTTGAGACACAGGCTCTTCTAGTGTGTTTCTTCTCCACTTTGGTTGGTTAGCATGTCTTAGAATGTGGAACCTGCTCTCATGCTCATAGCTAGAGAGATTGTATTTCTACCTTCTCAAGGATATAAAGCTGTTAGGGTCATAGGGCTTCCAAAGGAAGCTTTGTTTTAGGCCAAGGCCTTCCAACATCCTATCTGCTTCTTTCCATCCTTCTCTTCTGTTTAGGATGAAGTGGCCAAGCTGGTTTCTAACTTTAAGTTGTGCCTTTTTACCCTTTCCTGCAAAGTGCACATGGTCGGCATTGCCAAATTGACTGAAATACTCCAAGGCAAAGAGCCTCATGGGCACAAATCTGGGCAGCTTGTATGGGCGCAGCTCGCACCCATATATTCTAATCACAGTGTGATGCTGGTAAAAGTACCAATCTCCTATGCTGTAGGCACTGGACAGTTGCAGGATCCTCTGCATATCATCAGAGAGTCTTGGAGGGGGTGATGTCAAGAGCAGAGACAAAGCTGGATGGATGAATAAGTCTATGAACTCAGAATATGTATATGGTGAATATATAGGGATGTGGAAGACTGAGCTCCAGTATACCACTGATCTTGGGTTTCCAGCTGCATCAGTTCTCTTGATTTCAAAAGAGAACTTCTCATGTTGGTGGTACAAAATGAGATGATAAATATATGAGGTGTATCTGAACACCCTCTCTCTGGACAAGTGTAGAAATTGCTCATGTATCTTGTCAGAGATATATGTAGCATAGTCATAACAAATGGGGGCCTTACCAGGGGAAAACATTGTCATCATCACCAGTACAGTTTCCTCAATGAACTCTAGTGACTTATACCCCAGCACTGAGCTTATATGTATGCCAAGTCCAGGCCCAGTTGATTTAAATAGCCATCAAAGATGGGAGGGTGCAGCACTGTGTCAGATTTTTTAATAAACAATTGATTCAACTTTAGGATCTCTGCCTCTGTGAGTATCTTGTTTCCTTGTTTGATTAGGTCCAGCAGGGATAAAGGAACCAATTTCTTTTGAGTTTTGAATTGGAGCATCTCCCTGATGGCTTCAGGGGTGGTGTAAAATACTACTGCACCCTCAGGGTTGAACACAGCCCTCTGCATAGGGTCATAGCAAACAACACACAAGTGGATAAGGTCAGGGAACTGGTTGACCTGGGGCATCTTGAAAATTGGGAGGGAGGACTCCCAAATGCCTAAAATATCTGTTCCATCTCTGTGCTTAGCCCTGAGCTCATTTAGCAAATGGATGTGGAACGTACATCTGGATGGGGCGTCCTCTGAGATTTGGTAATCTAGGTCTGCCAATTCTTTCCAGTCCAACTCTCTCTGAGGAGCATTCAGGGGAGTAACATTGAGGGCTACTGATGCTGAGGGGGTATCCATGTCTGTTCAAATGTTTCTTGAGATGATGAGGGTGCTAACTGAGAAAGTGGAATTGAGAGGAATACAGAGCAGCAGGATTGCTCTACAGCAGAATAGGATAGTGCTGGGCTTTCTGAGAAGGCTTCTTATACAGTTTGACAGACCTCCTTTGATAATTTAGGAGCAGGTTAATGAGTTCACGATTGCGCGAACAGAGAAGGGGTTTTCACTAAAATTGAAGTATAAAATGGCTCTGCCAATGTAATTTCGAGCTCAAATTGTCCAGGGGAAACCGGATATACTTGGTTTTCCGGTGAAATTTCAGTATTTTGCCGTGTCCAGGTGTATTTTAGAAGTAACTGTGAAAAAACCAGTTTGCGAGGAGATGGACGGGCAAATACCTGTTTAACCAGTAGCTTGGGACGAAATAGCAGTTGGGTTGGCGCTTTGAGCTTCTGCGGATGGTCTGGAGTAGGCTGGTAGACTGATCATCGTAGTGTGCATGCAGACAGCGCAGAGGTCTTTTTCACAGAAAATAACAGAAAAACGCGAAAAACCGTAAAAATATGACCTTTTTACTCTATTGGCGCGTTTTTTAAGTGACGTCGGCATGACGTCAGCATGTGGGTCTGGGTTGGATGATGTCAGCAGGACGTCATCGGGTGACGTGGCGGCCTGGGACCGGTCCACGAGGGCGATGGGGTGGCGGCCAGGTGGGCGAATGGGGGAGGGGTACGCAATTGTGGCAATGACGTGGGTAACAGCAGGGTGGGGACGTGGGAAGGACAGGTGTTGCCATATCGGGCCCCCTCCTGCACGACAAGGAATCTGTCAGAGGGGGCTCCGATGGAATTTAGGAGTGACGCGTGTCCCTGCGTGACGCAAGCGTCTGACAGATATCGGAAGGTATCTATTGGACGTCGGGGGCCTTCCGAAATCCATAAGGGCCGTTGATTTGCGGGCGCACGATCGGACGACTGTCGGGCGAGGAACCTGTGCGGAAAATAAAATCAATGTTTGTTAATGGTCGGACGTTGGGCCCCTCCGAAATCACTATTGGCCGTTGATCTGGCAAGGCCACGATCGGACGGTCATCGGGTCGATCAATTGCACGGATGATAACAGTCCGCGGGCGGGTTATAAAATAGTATTTTTCTGCAAACGCGCCTGGTGGGACCCTCCACTTTATGAATGATTTTCAAAGGTTTTGGATGGTTTTCTTTATTAAAATCAAACTTGCCCGCCAACATTAGGAAACGGTAAATACCAAAGTATTTCATTCAAATTTTATACAAGGCATACGGGGAAAAACTTTAGGAAACAGGGGTTTTGATAAAATCATATGAAAAGGTGGACATTGGTTATCAACCTTAGGATAAGGCGGGGGAAGGCATGTCTTCATGATATTTTTGCCCTTTAATGGTATAAGGGGGTCAAAAAGGGTTTTTTCAAGAGTTTTCAAGCAAAAATGGAGACTTGGTTAGGGGGATGGGTTCAGATGGAGAAAAGGGGTTAGACATGGGTTCTTGACCTTAACCAGATGTTAATTCAATTCCCAGGGAGTGGGAATTATGGCTATAGTGCCAAGGAGGGGATATTTATACATTATGTGGGGTTTATACACCATGGTGTTATAATAATAGGGGAAATGAAGTATAGGGTGCTAGATAATAGAGTTAGAGGTTAATATGGGGGGAAAAATGTGAATAATGACCAATACCACTAAGTTTTCATGTAAACAACTTAGTGTAGAGAGTAGATCAAAATGAAAAGAACTTTACACAAGAAATGTGGCTTCTAAAGGATATGAAAACCATCACAAAGCCTTATGTTTCTCTTATGTACACAACTTGTGAAGGGGTGTTAGTAATGAGTGATATACACATGGAAAAGGGAAGTTAGTCATGCTTCACTGTGTTACTTTGCCATGTTTAGCAAAGTTGATCTTGGAAGGGACATCACTTCTGCAACCCCATCTACCTACCCAACTAATTTGCCTAACATTTTTTATTTCTTCTTGGAGGGTGCACTT
>APFE030315510.1:0-14715 GCA_000404065.3 Pinus taeda
TGAGGATGTCATTAACCATGGAAAAATATTCCACCTTTAATGTCAATGGGAATCAAGGCACTAGGTACATTCTACTAGCCATGAATATATTTTTCGAAGTCGAATGGACTGCATAATTCATCCACCAAGAAACATTGATGTATTTCCTTAGTAGATGACAAGGATACCTACCATTAAGGCATGTAGGCTCCTAGGTACCTTATCTAACCCTAACCTTGGTCCCAGATAATTTGTTAATGTCAATGGGACAAGGCTTGTTGGAAGGTGGGCCTTAAGGGATCCCACATCAAACAACTCGAGTACAAACATAATAACTTGAAAGATACATGATTGAAGAACTCATACAAATTTACAAACTTTATTGGGAACCTTTCCCGCCAGTTACCTGTTTTTCAAGCAAAGTCCCTACCCATTTGAGCCAAACAAGCCGGTTTTCACAAGAGGACTTATTTTTCTCTTTACTATTTTTATTTATTTGTTTAGAATACTAACTTCCGTGCTATACTGGAGAAAATATGTCATCCTTCAATTGAAAGAGAACTTCTAATGAAGCCATGTGTGGATCAGGTACACGGATATATTCATGCTCATATTTAACATATAAAATTTAGAATATACATGAGCATGAAAAATTAGTAGGTTTGAAAGATGTGATACAAAGAGTACTTGAAGATGAGAGTCGTACTTTGATTGGATTGTGATCTGGAACCAATGCTCGATGCAATCTTGATGGTATTGTCCCATTTCTTCATTTGGACCACTGTGAAAATCCTCCTTGGTCATGCCAGGAAAACTTGGATAATTGGTCCTAGGAATGCATACAAGGCTTGCAGTTGGGCATGGTGAAAGTTCTTCGATTTCAGGTTTAGCTGGATGCTCCTCATCGGATTTGGTACATGATTTTTCAATCTCCTTGGTAGATAGACAAGAGGAATCAAGGGAGACTTCCAAATATCTATGAAGAGATAGATAGTTTCTTGAATGTGGTCAAGGTGAACTCTTCCTGAGAAGCAAATATCCCAGCTACTGCTAGGATTTGAAAAAGTGCTTCGAGGGACATTCTTCAAGCTCTCAATCATTCTTGAATTTCTTATGTTGGTTGATGATCCCTGTCTTGCAACATGGATTTGCACAAATGGGTTCTTACAGCACCCCAAAAATGTTTTATCTTGAAAGATCTTGAATTTTTAATCTAAATGAATTAAAACTACTAATAGCAATAAAACTCACCAAACTTGAAATCCTCGCTTACTTGGAAAACCAGACTTTGGAGTGACCCCAAACCAAAGCGAATGCGTTGCTCTTCACTCACGTCTTACCATCATCTCCGCCCTCTAGTTTCCCTTCAACTAAGATCACACCGAAAACTTGTGAAGGAAACTATGCTCTAATCCTTTTGCACCTCCCCGGTAATGACGCCAAAAATGGTGGGGAAATTATATGTGTTATAATTCCAACATTAAATTATCAATCTGGGGCTCGTAATATTTGAGGCACAAGCGCAGGTAATGAAGGATCAGAGCATCTAACCTAAATTAGAGTACAAAATCAATTTACGGTTTTACTGCTGTAAAAGAACACCAATCACTTCTGTAAAATAAATTCTGATCCATACTTACAAAAGAACACCACTCACTTGCTCTAAAAGAAATTCTTAAAAGAACACACCATACACCTGCTCGAAAAGTACACCTATGATAGCAATTTTAACTTGAACAATCCTCATAAAAGAAACTCATTGCAACTTAATCTATGAAAAACCTTCAATTCAAGACTCCTAATCTAAATGAAATAAATCATTCGAATGCAAGCTCACTCTTCATAATCAGGAAACTCATAATCGAAACTCAAAAGTAAATGACAGCCAAATCAATCCGCATTAAACTAATATCTCTACTTGCGCAATTGATTTCACACTCGGACTTTCTCTTGCAAAGAAATGATTATGCTATGAAAAGCAAGAAATCTTCTAATTGAAAAGAGATCTAATTGCTAAGCTAAATCTCGGGTGTTGAAACAAATCGACAAGTATTTAATTATGAAAATGCTCAAAAGAAACTAAGTAAACCAAGATTCTAATTGGCATGATTTTAGATATAAAATATTGCAAAATAAGAAACTATTTAATCCTTAGATTGCTTTAATCAAACTCAAGAAATCATTCAAACATAAGCACATTAACTAATGGTTCTACCAATAACTAATTACAATTATAATGAATTTCGAAACTAAACTACAACTCCAAACAATGATGTAATGGTCTCGTTGCGTTGCTTTCAAATACTTGATTCCCAAAACATAATGTTACGAGAAATTATAGTGGATTAGTAAGCTACGGAATCAATTTCAATTCATATCTAAAAGAAACAGAGTTATCGATCTCTTGTTTATCGAATTAAGATGCAACTTTGAGTATTCCAATCGTAGGCCTGTAACAAAGGGATTATTTATGCAATAAAATCATTGATCAAGACAATTCATTAGTTTGCAACGAGTTGAAGAGGAAGTATTTATTTAATTTCAAGAAAACAAATTACAGCCTTGAGTACAAAATCAGAATTATGAGATCTAATTAACAAATGCTTTTAAAATAAAATCCCTACGTCTAGATCTATGCTATGATGTTTTACAAAACATACTTCCAAGCGGTGGTGGGCCTTTGCCACTCCTAGAGCAAGTCTAAATTAATGAAATAATTTCTTTAAAAATCAAAATCACATTAATACTTACAACAAATTGAGTGCAGAATCAGAGTTGTATTAAAATTCAAAACATAAGTTTATATGCACACATTCTTTCAGTCCTTCCGAGGCAAAGTGAAAATTATTACATCAATCCTTTTGATCTATCCTTTTCTTCCTCCACACAGGCCATGGCTAAGCCTTTTATAAAATTTACAAGGTGAATTTTGACTCTAACAGTCATTTTCCTTAATTCTGGAAAATTGCATCTTTTTAACAAATTGGCCTCAAAGCTTTTTGCATATCTTCCTAACCATGGCTAATTTTGGAAATTTGTTTGGAGGGAAACTAATTTGTCATATTTTCAACCAAAACCTCTCTTGGATATTTCACATTCAACTCCATTTCCTCGGAAATCTTTCCTGAAGTTGGATGTTTGGCTCTTTTTGCAAATTCGGGCAAGATTCTAGAATTTTGGAAAAACAATGTTTTTTTTATAAAATGGCCTCAAAGACCCACATATAAATTTTGAACCAAAACAAATATTGAAAAATGGTTTTGGTTATAGATAATTTTTTTATATTGGTAAAAAAATCCATTTCCCCATGTTTTCGAGATTCGCCTGCACGCAAATCAAGGTCAAACTTTGCATTTTGAAAATTATGTGGATTTTGAGCAGATTTGTTTATTTTCTTCTAGAGACCCACATGTGAGACTTGGGTGCAATCCAACTCATGGGAAGGTGTTAGAAAATCATTTTTGACAATAACCTTCCTTGGTTTTCCCCAAAGGTGTTCCGAGATGTCGAAGGTCCAAATTGGATATTTTCACCTGCAGGAATTTATTCTGTACTCAACCTGTAGCAACTAGTTCAATTGGCTTGTGAAGAATTTTGGCAATGGAACCTTGCGGAAAATGAACTTAGCAAAAACTGCCATTAGTAAATCATGACTAAATCATCTCTAATCATAGAAAAGCTAAGAAAACTAATGATAATCATCCATAAGGTGTAAGATGTGATTTCGTGATAGGTTGTGGAATTACGGTATGAAATGAGTTAAAAATGTCAGAATTTAGGTTATGAAATAGTGGTACTATGTGATGGAAAAATAGACATATTCGAGGCTCAACAGGCCCTTTTAAAGAGCCATGTATATCTCCCAATCGGCACATTGTTTGGAGGAAATTCACACAAATAATCTACTTGGGGATGTCCTGAACAAAAACAATGTTTTATATTTTCCAAATTTTGCTTCATTTGCCCAAAAATTTCATCTAAAATTAATGACTTCATTGTTCCTGGCACGAGCTTTCTGAACTTTTAATCTCTACATGGAGGCTTCTAAAATCGACTTGGGTGCAATGTCAATAACATAAAATCATGTTATCGATGCTAAAAATAAAACCCATGTCGTTATTTTCACTGAATTTGTGGGGAAATGTATCAACCAATAAGCGTGCCATTGGCGGTCTGATATTGGATGTCTGGTAACTGAAAATGCATACAGATCCTTGTGTATCTACCGAAATAGTGACTCATGTTAACTCAATCATTCTACACTTCCAGTAGTTGGATTGTTCTTGTGCATCTGGTAGTTGTATTTTTGTGGTGCTTCTAGCAACTACAGTGACAATTGACAACCCTGAAAGCTACATAAAAGTTACAGGAACCAAGCTAGGAAAACCATCATTAGTAAAACCAACAATAATATTTTCTAATTCATTGAAAATAAAGGAAAATAATGATAATTAAATACTTTAAATGTTGTTTTGGTATATTCACAAAGAATAGAAATATGGATAATAGATGGTTAAAGGATTATGAAAAATTCACTAAAAATGGATGCTTGGAATGGTGAAAAGGTAACAATTTGGTGAATTTACATCTTCCCCATGCCTTCACTTTTGTATGCCCTCATGCAAACAATATAGATTTGGCAACAAAGAGTCACCTAATTTTCCAAATGCAACCATCCTATATGGTTGTACTAGACATATTATTAGTAGTCCCACTCTCTCCCTTCATTCATGTAACCATGGCACTTTCATTAACACTTTCATAACCATTATTGATTGCACTCTATCTAATATGGCATGATTTATTTGTACAATCATCCTTTCCGATATTTTCATATAATTTCATGGAGTCATATTCCTTTACCCTCGAATCCATTTTATTGATGCCCCTGAGTATCATAATGAAACAATGGTCTTCTCTATTTTCTAGAATGTGAAACTAGTTTGTACTCCACCCATCTTCTTTTAAAGAGAATTCATACTAGCCATTCTCTTTAAACAATGTTTCATTCTCATAATTATGAACCACACCTATTATATCACTTGGTCTTTGAGAATGATGCTCCACATGTGCACAAGGTCTATGCTTAGTTGGTAAGATAGATGCACCTTTGGACTTAAGACCGGAACTTGTAAGCAAAAATCCATGATCCCGTCTAATAGATTCATGCAAAATTTTTCATACTTCCTTCCATCCAAACACTATAGTAATTGCAAAAATTGATGAATTAGCCTTAACATTTTTTTTATTTCTTACAAGAAGCTTATTTACCCTTCATGCCTCCAGTATTTTAGAATATGTGCTAGAAAATAAAATTCACCATTCTTTTAATGAATTTTAGACCTCAAACCATTGTTTTGCACACCCTCACTTTGAGCACATCCTCACTCTCAAATGGTGGCAGCATTAGAGATAGATATGTTAAGAACTTTGAGTCCTTGATAATAAGAATTTAAACAAATTTACATGAAGTAGGGCCCATTGAAATATGTTCAAACCCTACATTAACTCTATGAGAATCCAACTTTCCATTTTGAGGAAGCCAACACATTAGAAAAATCAAAGAAAGAGGTACTGCAAGAAGCATTTATGAAATTTTGTTGTTGTGCCACATCTCTATGCAAACATGTGTCTGTAGTAGGACAAATATGTATATTAACATGTTCAATCTAAGTATTACTATATGTAACTATTGTCCTAGATGATCTATTGAGTCCATTTCCATTTACTTCACCTTCTCTTGCACCTTCAAGATTTGACTATCATTTCAAAAACTTCTCCATATTACATTTACATTACTAGTTCCTTCTTGTAGGAGCCTGTGCAACTTAGCCTAATATACAATTGATGATGCTTTGTCTTCATATTTTCCAGGTTGCTATCGACTTCCTCATTAGACTAGTTCCTTTATAGTGTAGTACTAAATACTAATTATCATCAAGTTTAGCTACATTTTTTGTGCTATTAACAGGAACATTGTTCAGTTGAGGCCATATATAAAGGACACACTGAATACAATAACAATACCTAATGACTTGAACAATGTAATTCCATTTTTTCATGTACCTAGACACTAAACCTTTTATAAACAATATAAACTTTGAATCTGATCCAACCACATGAGAGAGTTCAAAAGTTATACAAATACTAGTGACATGTATGTTACCTACATGTGCCCTTTGTCCCATGTAATATCATAACCCACATACTCTGCAACATTGAAAATGTAACAATCATCAATTTTATCTCCTATTGTTTCCAAAAAAACACCACTAGAATAGTTGATTGAGAAAGGGAGAAATATTCTTGCATTAGTCATTGCATGCTTAATTTCCTTGACAACATGGCCTTTCTATTGACATACAATTGTTCTTCCTATAGTTTCTAGTTATAATGGGATCTCCATACCATTCTTATGTATGACATCCTGCAACAACATAACCAAAAGATGCAATAAAACTGAAAAATAACTTAATGAAATCAACTATCAATGAGAACAGAAAAATGGGTTGCATGTACCAAGCCTATTCTAGGATTTTCCTGGGATTTTTGTTTGTTTTTATTGGATTATTTAATTACAGGTTTTCCTGCAGATGCCAATAAAAACCAAGGGTAAGGGAACTCCAAATCATAAAATACCACAATAAATAGGTACACTACTAGACGATCTCTCACCATGGATCAACGTATTTAATACAAGGAGAATGGATAAAATAATTCCCATATTATATAGATAAACCCTTCAAAAATCTATTTTCAACCGCGGGATCTGATATGAGTATAACAACAAACTTTGTTAAATGATTTATCACAATGTATAAATTGGAATTCAATGAAATTTTTTAAGCAAGTTTTTAATATTTTATTTCTCTTCCACACCAAAAATTAGATCCATCTAATACATGTATCTTTAGATATAATAAAAATGGATATAAGTGATGATGCTTAATTTTTCAAAAACTACAAATTGGGTTTGCTTGAAATTTTGTGGATTTTTTCATCTTACCTTATTAATTCTCTCCTACAAATTTATGGCCATTTGACACATGGTTTGGAATATATCCTTGAATCAATTTCTACATTTTTATTCTACATGAATAGAGATAGGTATTTTTGATACATAAGCAGAGGTAACCATTTTTTATCTTGTCCTTCACCTCCTTCAAACCTTATTATATCTTCCCTTTATTTACTTATCATCAATCGATATACTCTAATACCAAATGTTATGAACCTTATTCCTTATAGATGATAAGAATTCAATGAACAAATTCCATTTCAAGCATAGAACCTCCTTTTACAATAGATACAATACAAGATAGGATGTGATGATCCTAAGACTAAGTCTCCTTGGTGTATATATAGAGGACAAAGGGTATAGTTATGATGGAAGGGTACAACGAAAGGTTTTGGCATACCTAACAATATAACTATATAAATGTAATAACCAAATATATAGGGCTTAAAAATATATTTTAGGGTTAACATGGAGTTTTTGTAGGGCTTAATAGTGTTTTAGATCCATTTTTGGATTGAGAAAATCAAGCACAAGCATCCTAACACTAAGTTGCAAGAAAGAGTTTCAATTTTTGGTCTTGTTAGGAAAAGCACAAACGCACTAGTAGGAGAGGTAACTAAGGGACTATTAGGTTAGTGAAGGAGATCCCTTGTGCTATGCAAGCTATTTGAGAAACTACCCATAGCTTTGAGTAATCTCTTGGCTTAGAAGGGTTGAAGGGAAACTTTGTTTATTTTTTGGTTATGAAGGAGAGTGGCCTTAATTATTACACTTTATGTGATTGAAATAATGTTCCTCTGACGATATTTGGTCGATTTAGAGGATGGCCAGTTGTAAGAGAAATTTATGCACTATTTAGCCTACTAATGGGTGGAAAATGGCTCACTCTTCATTAAAATTGTAAGAAACCTTTTATTTAAATCAAGTAAGTAAATTATGTTTAATTTGAAAATATGGAAAATATGGCATGATCATGAATTCCTATATGTGATTATATGTAATCCTAAATAATTTCTTACTCAATTTACTATTTAATCCTTGTGATGCATGGTTATGGAGGTTTCATAAATTTTGTCATTAACATAGGACTTGTAAAAAATTTAATTCTTTGATTTCCTTGGTGGTATGACTGTAAGTTAAATGGTGAAAGTATGGATAGAGATTACTATGGTGTCTTGTCCACTTGTTTCCTTTAATAATAGGTTTGTTGTATTTATGTATGTATGTATGTATGTATGTTGAGAGGGTAGAGTTGTCTACACAGTAAACATCTTGAGCAGTAATCAGAGTCAAATCAACAGAGAAGATACAATTAGTAGGTTTCTGAATAAAATATCTTGGCCAATCAAGGGAGTTCTAGATCAATTTGATAATGGAAAAACTGCTTTGAATTGTATCATGAACCCAACTCCAAGGAGGAATACATTGTATTTCTAATGAAGACTAAGCTGATTAAGTATTCACAAAAGATATTAGGTTAAGAAGCTATAACTTTCATTAAGGAATGGATGATTCCATAAAAACTCTAATACAGGGGATCAACCTTGGGTTCATGATCCTTTTTGTGCATTAACTAGGATTTGAGGTCTTTGTAATTGAAATTTTGGAGCTTTTGTACTCTTGAGGAAAAAAACAAATGGTTTAAAGTTTTAGCTAATAATTGAAGGCATTGAAATTGTAAATTATTAAAAACAAATGGTGTAATTATGGACATTCTCACCTAATTTATAATGTGATTTTGAAGGCCCAACTTACAAAAATTAAGTTGAATGAAAGGTCTCACTCAAGGCCATGGGTAAGTGTAAGAGCTTCATTGAGTTGTCACAAGTCTATAAGGATATATGTGGGCATTCTATTTTCAACTCACAAGAGATTTTATATGCATTATGTTCCTAACAAAAAATAGGCCTTAGTCTAGCCTTTTTCCTCTAAATGTGTAATGAGTGGTTAAAGCCTTTTATTGCCAAAAGCTAGTTGAGTAATAGGTTTCTCTCAAGCCTTTATAGCCTTTGGTTTACTGCCCCTATGGCCTCAATTAGAATTTCTTGATGAGGGCTACACATTATTGTGAAATGTGAAAATTTAAATTATGTAAATTACATGCCTTTAAAGGCCCATTAAAACTTTACTTTAATATTTGTTTTCTTGCATGCAGAAAAAGTCTTAATAATGAAAAAAAATAGTGATTATATCTCCAAAATAAAATAGACTTGATGAAAAAGAGAACATCTAAATTTACTCTATAAGTAAACTCTACATGCTATAAAAAATTTCCACGTTATAGGTTGTATATTGTACATATTAGGGGAAGCTTCCAAATATCAATTTGGGAAAACCCTAAACAATTTAAAGAGTTAATTATAGTCAAATGAACTCGTATAAAACACTAAACAATTTAAAGAGAATTACAATCAAATGAGCTCAAGTATAAAATTTATTAAGGCATTTATAATATGTGTCAAGCTATGATTTTATGGCCTTTTCCATGTCCCTATAATCGATTTATTGTGCCTAGAAATTAATTTCTTAAGCATGGTTGACATCTCTAATATTGTCCCAATTGCATTCATAGTGCAAGGTCTCCAATGGGCTTTTCATGTGCCTTTTTAAAATAATTTGCAAGCTATATAAAATATGATATGGAAATACATATGCACCACCATATATGGCAACATGTGTTTCCTAAGACGCAATGACTATGCAAGGGCACAAGCCAAATTGTGATGATTATGCAAGGGCGTGTGCCAAATTTGTATGCTAGAGGTATGCTAAAATAATTTCCCAAATGTATGCCCATTTCACCAAAGGCTAAACCCAATTTTCACATGGAATATTTGAAGTGAATATGATCTAGGGAATGCCTTCCAACATGGATTTTCAGTTGACAGTAATTTGGGAAACGAGGAATGGTGGAATCACGTGGAAGCACAAAGGAAAGTCAACTAGACATTGATTGGTGGTATCAAATCAATGGGCAGGATGTTTTTTGCAATCCAAATGAAGTTCAACAACAATGGAGAGGTGCCACATACCCAGTGAGCAGTATGGGCCCAAACCCCTCCATCATGACCCTTGAGAGAATTAAACCCTATCCACCCTAAAAAAAATTCAATACACCCTTTTGACCATTGATCGTTTCTAAAGACATCAAATCACACCATGTGGCAAGTCCATTTGAGATAGCATGAAGGTATGTGTTGTTGAATAGTTAAAAAGGAATGTGTGTGGGTTCACCTATGATTTTATATGTTAGAAATATAAACATAATGTATTGTATATTTATAATTCTATGGTTATTGTATATTTATAATGTCATGATAATATGTATATATTATTAATATTTAAATTAATTAATTAATAATTTTACTCATTCAAGCATGCATAAAGTAAGTTAACTTGAGTCAATGGATGATATATTAGGGCTAGGTGGCCCTGGTACTGATAAGGAACCACCCTAAAGTGACAAGTTAGCGATGCAATCATGTTGACATGACACTAGTACAAAATCTTTCAGGGGCCATATTCCATTGCTCTAAACTTAGAGTGAAATGGAATTTACATCAATGAAAGCTCTTAATGAGTATAATACAATGGTTTCCTTAGAAATGGGGTTTGAATTTAGTAAAGGAAGAAAAAAAATTATAACCACGCCTCCTCAAGGTGACTTTAGGGGTTGGGTGTGCCACAAATCTATATTATGTTATATTAATGTTAAAGAAGTAAATATCTATCCATTTTAATGATAATAATGCTCTATCAAAAATATAACATGCATTCTCTCATCCAAATATATATTTGTTGTTTGGAATTATATCAAGAACTAATCCATTATAAATTGCATCTTAATTAGATAGTCAAGTGGAATAGAAGTAACAAATACATAAAATTATGCATTTTCCAAGGCAATAAGTGCCACAACATTATGTGAATTGTGTCCCTTTTCAATATTTTTAAGTGGGTTAAGCTTAAGTCTTACTATTTATAATTATATCCTCCTTTCTCAATAGAGAGTGGTTAACAACCATAGACGTGTAGCTCATTTTGTTACGACAAGAATCAAGTATGGATTTTCATTAGGATTTTATTGTTGGTTTTTGCAATAGAAGACATTGGTGGTCATATTTTGTTTCTAGATTAATTAGAGGAAATCATTTAAAGTAAGCCTCCCACTTGTGCCCTAGTGATAAAAGGAAGAAATGAAAAATTCACATCCATAATAATAATCGGTCATGTCATATTTGTGCAAAACTATTCATACTAATAGGAATGTGTTCACCATAGAGATGCATGTTGCAAGTTTATATCCCTTTCTCAAAAATGAAATTATATGTTCCCAAGTAAAGATTATGTAGACCCCTAACATTTAGCATATGACATTTCAGTTGATAATAATAGAGAGTTGGCATTTGGTGCTTGATATGACCTTTTAACAAAGAAAGGTAGAAAACCATTCTATGATATTGATTTTATGCCCAAGGTGAAGGAAGGAACATCTAGTAAGGAATTGAAGTGTGACCCTAGGATGATAAATAAGGAAATAAAACACCTCATTCTTGAGAACAATCAATTACTTATCATGAAAAGTTATTCTCTTTCTGTAATGGCTTAATCTTTTTAACAACTACGAAAGCTTGTTAAGGACAAAAAAGTTATGTTTTAAAAGGTGATAGCATGAACAAATTAGTGACTAAGGAAACTCCTAAATATTTAACCATGCGATTATATGGCCATGAAAGATATCAATATAGCACAAGTATATCATCATTAGATTCCCTTGTTAAAATGTCCTCTTCTCCAACATAAGAACTTTAGACAACGAGAAGATGATTTGGAGTTACTCAAATTTCTAGCCACGTGGATGAACAATCTAGTAGATGTAGGGGTTTGAAAAAAGAAAAAATTGATAAGGATGTTGGGAGTAATGGTGATGACAAATAAGATACATATCCTATTCAAAATCCCAATAGGAAAAATGACTTAGTGTTTAACAATACATCAACCTCTTTGACAGTAAGCAAAAGGAACAACAAAGAGATCCATTGGTTACAAAAAAAATGCTATCATCTAAAAGTAGAATTCCAATGCCATACCTGAGGATGTCAATACTTTCGAGTGGAGCTAATGACATGAGTGTAGAGATCTCCCCCCCCCCATTGTGGAAAACAAGAATGAAAATTGTTGAGGTCAAATCATCATGTCTTAGTAGTCCAAAAGAATAACTGCATTAGAAAATAGTGTTTAGGCATCATTCACTGAAAGGGATCAGGGGCAAATTCAAGAGTCAATTATTCACAATAAATTACGCTGCTAGCTAAAACTAAATAATGGTAGAGCAAACGAAATATGTGGATTTATGCTTCGCATATCCTCCCAAGGTGAATGGACATTAGCTTTGCATGGAGAATCACTTCATGTTACTAAAAATCATCTTATAACCATCAAAGAGCCAAACCCAACAGTAACATATACTCTAAGGAATAGGCACCCCATATTATTAAGTACTCTGCCCTAGCTATGAAAATAAAAATGTACTATGCATATTTAAGAATCGTACATTATCAAAATTTTCAAGGTTAAATGACTATTGCAATTGTAGACAATTGAGTAGAAAATATTGCATGAAAATTTCCCTTTATTATAAATGCATTGGCTAAGTATTATTCATATGAAAAATAATTATATTTTAATGCCTAAATTGTAAATATAAACAAGCTAACTTATTATTTAAACATCTAAAATTGCACTCAATGGAGAAATTTTGTCCTTTAAATTTTCTTTCGAAAAAAGAAGGATGACAACCAAATCCATGTTAAGAACAAATAAACATGTAAAATTATATTTGACATAGCAATCTTTAGATCCAAAGTATCCATGTTTGTGAATCATTTTTGTCAAATTAATATAACAGTATCATTAACATGGGAAACAAAGATGCCATTAAGAAATATGAGGAATGGAAAATAGCTTCATTGTGACTTCTTATTTTGAAATAATTAGACCTTTATACAATATTGAGAAACTCTTGTGCCTATTTGATGCTAGTAGGACCACTTAGCCTAAAACATTCATTTTCATAAAATGCCTCCCTTTAACAATAATAGTAATAAAAATTCCAAGTTTTCATTGGGATCTATGATATATGCTAGAGTGATTATTCAAAAATGTAGAGAGCTCTAGCAAGTACCTATATGGTCAACAAGTATTCATTAAGGACATAAAAAGGTCGAAAGGATAGGGACATCTCTTTAACATGGGAAAATATGCAAGATGTTAAATATGGCTAGAAATTTCATAATACTCCGCATTGACTATGCAAATAAAAGTCTAGCCATCCATGAACACATTATAGGTTGTAGTTGTAAGGTATTTAGAAACATTTAGGAGGAATGAATCTTCTAAAACTACTATGCAGGTTTAAGAATCGTAGATGGTAAAAAATTTCAAGGTAAATGACTATTGCAATTGTAGACAATGAGTATAAAATATTGCATGAATCTTTCCCTTCATTATAAATGTATTGGCTAAGTATTATTCGTATGGAAATTCATTATATTTTGATGCATAAATCACAAATATAAATGTCATGCTAAGTTATGTTTTAAACATTTAAAATTGCACTCAATGGAGAAAATTTTTCCTTTAAATTTTCTTTGGAAAAAAGAAGGATGAGAACCAAATCCATGTTAAGAACAAATATCTATGTAAAATTATATTTGACATAGCAATCATAAGATCTGTAGTATTGATGTATGCGAATCGTTTTTGTCAAATTAATATAACAATATCATTAACATGGGAAACAAACATGCCATTAAGAAATACAAGGAATGGAAAATAACTTCACTCTGACTTCTTATTTTGAAATAATCATACCTTTATACAATATTGAGAAAAGCTTGTGCCTCTATTGGATGCTAGTAGGACCAATTAACCTAAAACATTCATTTTCATAAAATTCTTCCCTTTAACAATAATAGTAATAACAATTCCAAGTTTTCATTAGGATCTATGATATATGCTAGAGTGATTATTCAAAAATGTAGAGAGCTCTAGCAAGTACCTATATGATCTAAAAGTATTCATTAAGGACATAAAAAGTTCGAAGGGATAGGGACATCTCTTTAACATGGGAAAATATGGAAGATATTAAATATGACTAGAAATTGCTTAGTAGGTTATAGCTTCACAACATTTATCTTCATGTTTCATTAGTTGTAGAGCAATATGGTATACTTGAAGAGTACAACCAATTCAAATTCACAACTAAACTAGAAATTCAACTTATAACATTTAGTAAACAGAGTAAAACAATAAGTTAGGATCTAAAACAATACACACAAACATTTCATTAGGTTAGAAATCATTTTTATATGTTATGTTAAATTTAAATATCAATATTTTCACTTATAGGTATAAAAAGCATGCAATAATTTCTTGGTAGTAACTATTATTGGAGAGATTACTTCATGGATATAATATTGGACTTATAGATGGATAACAAGTGAAACAAAATGTAGATCTACAATCTCCATAATGTACTATTGTAAAGAAATATAGTTTTCATGTCAAGAATAATTACAAATAGATAGTACATAATTACCAAAAATCATAGTTATTGTAAGCAAACTAACAAGACTCAAATCATTGACTATTGTGCTTTGCACAAACTATGTTGTAGAAGAACTTTGATCATTTGAGGCAATTGCAACATTGCTTGC
>APFE030315514.1:0-25747 GCA_000404065.3 Pinus taeda
AAACTTCAAAAAGAGAGAAAGTCACTTAAAAACATGTTTATCTCTGGGTACGCAGGTTCTCTCTACCTTGCCTGCGTGTACGCACTCCAAACACACTGTACCTGCGTACTTGTACGCTCTGTAAGCCAAAGGATGGATGCATACCCCTGTAAAGGTCAAAAGGCGCGAGTTTCATCTTTAAAAAGTTACTTGTGGTCACTTCTAGAGCCTTCTAGAAGAGTGTTTGACGTGTATTGAGCGCCTCCAGATGGTTCATGCACCCCTATGATAGAGGATCTTATCCCATCAAGAGAGGAGCTACCCCATCCAAAAGAGGGAGTATCCCATTGATGTTGGAACTGAATAACCTCCTCTAGAATACTATAAATACAGGCATTGGGCCAAAGGAGGGGAGGTTGAAAGCTGAACATTCTAAAGGGTAAATGCTGCTGGAATTAAGACTTCCATTGTTGACTTGTGAGGAGAGATCACTATCCTTCCTTGTTGCCATATTGGGAGTGGGTGAGCTTGTCAAAGTAGAGGAAATCTCTTGTTGGACCCTGGGAGGAGCTTGCACAACACCAAGGCTCAGGTTGTAATGGTTCCTTTTTTGTTTCCTTAATACAAATAAGTCCATTCTTCTCAATGATTTGTTGTTAATGAATTATTTCATGTACTCCTTGGTCTATGTGATGAATATGCTTTGTTTTATGATGAATATTCAGGTGTTATGTAATCGTTTGCTTTGTTAGTGTATGCAGGTCTTAAAGTGAAGGAGGAGCTCATCTGGATCAGCAAGGCTGGACTGCTACAACAAGCGTTGGACCTAAGGTAAGATCGGAAACACCTGATCTCTCATAGAATAATGTGTGTTTAGAGAAGGATTGCTCTTGTTTGGTTTGTTTGTCACTAGAGAGTCTTAGACTCCTAGGGAGGTTAGGTTTGTCCGCAAAAATAACTCTTTCTGCATGACAAATGTTGTTTATTTTCTGAAATATTTTAAACCCCCTCCGGAGTATGAGAAAAGCAAAGTGAGATATTTGAAGTTGAAAACCATTAAGTATTGCATCAAGGATAATTGTTTGTATTTGAAATAACCTACAGGAGTTCTATTGAGATGTATTGATCCATAGGAATCTAAAAAGCTCATATTTGAAATGCATAGTAGTGCTTGTGGAGGTCGTCATTATTGGAGAACTACTGCATACAAAATATTGAGAGCTAGCTATTTTTTGCCTAGCTTATTTTTTATGTATATGCTGAGGTGAGAACATGTGAAAAATGTCAAAGGGTCACTGGTAAAAAGCATTTGAAATCATTACCTCTCAAGCCCATAAGCGTTTCTCCACCTTTCTAGCAGTGGGGATTAGATTTCATTGGTGAAATTCATCCACCCTCAAGTGGGGAGCATCGTTGGATTCTTGTTGCTACTAATTACTTCACCAAATGGATCGAAGAAATACCTACCAGGAATTCCACTCATAAAGTTATTATTAACTTTCTAGAAGGAATCATAACTAGATTGAGATGTCCATCAAGACTAGTAGCAGATAATGCAGTTGCTTTTAAAGCCACACCATTGGTAAATTTCTATGAAGATTATGGTATTCAGCGTACTCATTCTACAACTTACTATCCACAAGGGAATGGTTTAGCTGAGTCATCTAATAAAAGTTTGGTAAGAATAGTTACCAAGTTGCTGGAGAAAAACAAGAAAGATTGGGACTCAAAACTCAAATTTGCTTTATGGGTTGATAGGGTGACAATCAAAAAGTCTATCAATACATCACCTTTTTAGATGGTTTATGGATTGATGTTGTTTTTCCAGTCCAATTAGCTATTCCTATAGCCAAACTACTACAAGATCATGAATCTGAACCAAATGACATGACCAGAAGAATGTATTAGATCATAGAAGTGCAACAAAAGAGAGAACAACAATATGATTTGGTAAGAAAATATCAACAAGCTATGAAGGAAGTATTCGATAAAAGGACTAAAAAATAAGATTTTCAGATTGGAGATCTGGTGTTGAAGTGGGATGCACAGCACGAAGATCCAAGTAAGCATTCAAAATTTAATGCTTTATGGCTTGGTCCTTTCAAAATCTCAAAAGTCTTGCAGAACAATACTTTTGAGTTGCAAAATCTTGACGGGACAAAACTATATGGAGGCCCATTTAATGGGTGTTTTCTGAAAAAATTATTTTACTAACATTGTTAGTAGCATGAGTTCACTGTAAATACCAGTGTGATTTCATAATAAGACTCCATAGCCCATTGACAAGGCACTAAAACTACAAAAAGTTCTTAGAGCCTCACAGAGAGAGCTCTATCCCCTGTGGAGCCAATGTTAGCACAGTTCTAGGTTAAGTCATGAGTAGATTTTGAAAATTTTTATTTTTAGGAAAAAAATTTGTAAATTAAAAAAAACAAAAAAAATGAGACTGGAATTTCTGTAGCACCTGCCTTTCGCGTTCAGACAGTCTCCCCTGTTTTTCAGACATTCCTTCCATTTTTATGTTTTTTTTTGTTTTTTTTCGACGCTGCCAGAATTTCCAGTAGTGTTTCCCGTTTTTAAAAATAAATTAGAAAAACACAACCATTTCTAATTACCCATGTTTAATGTCAACGGGATATCAAATCCAAATCATGAGATTTCATGATTGGATAGGTCATGAACTCCAAGTCAAGTCAACTGGTAGTCATTAATCGTTTTGGTTGATCATGTTTGCTAGGTGTCAGCCATAGCCTTATGCTACCATTTTCTACCCCACCCATCTTAAATAACTCTAGTTTCCCAAAGCCTATAGCGTGTCTGCAGTGTTAATTTCAACCATATATCTAAATTCTGATGGTTTCTCTTTCAGCCACCTGTAGCAGATCAGCTAGTCTCTCCAAGGCAACACGATTTCATCATTACAACAACATTATCTCTATCATGACATGAAATCTTGTGTAACCAGGAAGGATTATATGCATAGGAGATTGAACCATGGCTTCATATCAAATATTTGAAAGTGAAAGAAATGTCACCATTTCGAATTTCTAAAGAGCAGTTAAGGAGACACTGTTGAAGGAGTTAAAGAACATATCCCAGATTTCCAGGTAGCCTAACTCACGATAGTTGCAGCAACTGTTGGGTAAGGATTCAAACACTTTGACACCTATTCTTCATAATCAATAGGCAAATATTCTATGGCACCAAAGTCTAAGAAAGGTGGAAAGCTCAAGAGAATTGAACCCCAAGGAGCTGAGTTATTCGATGCTAATCTGAAGGTAAGAAGGATATTCATTTAGGAAAGCTGGTATCCACTTTGCATGAGGTTAGGAGACTCACATCAAGGAGTATCCCATGAATTTTCTGAAACTTTCAATGGACAGGAAGTTGTCATTTTTAGTTTTGAGTTGCAGCTTTCAGAACAATCTATTGCAGAGGCTTTTAACCTTCCCCAGGAAGGAGAAATGTGGTTCAAAGGACAGCTTATCGCAGGAGGAGATCTCAATGATTTTATCAGAGATGAATACTAAAATCCCAACTGGGCCAAAGGAATTCCCAATAGGTATCTGAAGAAAGAATGGGAAGAAATAGTCAAGCTAGTTAAGATCTTCCTCACCTGTGAAAGAAGATATACAATAGTTTTTATGTACCATATGAGGTTTTATTTTATTTTGCAGGTATGAGGGCTCTTAATCTACCTTATTTTATATTGAAAAGCGTAACCAAAATGGCAACCATGATTCAAACATGTCAAGAAGAATCAGAGTACAACTTGTATCATCAGGCAATTATCAAGGTTCTGGTTGAAGAAGAATTGAAGAAGAGGAACCAGACTTGGAACCATTTCTTGTTTTGTAGAGAAAGCCAACCTGCACCAAAAACCTAAGAAACTGATAAGCCTTCTTCAACACGGGTTCAAACAAAGATAACAACAACTGCATCTGCTAAGGGAAGCTCCCAAAGAAAGCTAAGAAAGGAAGGTTTGAGGAGAGGTGCCAAAAGCAGCGAAAATAATCCCTCAACTACTAAAACTGAAAAGAAAAAAGAGCAAGGAGAAAGCTCTTCTTCCCAGAAAGTTGAAAGCTCAAAAAATGTTCCTCTTGCTAAACTTTTTCCTAAAGTTTACTTAAGAACTAGGAGAAGAAAATTTGTAGCTGAAGAGAAATCTAAAGCGTAGGTGCTTCCTGAAACTCCGGAAGCACATGAACAACAACAAGAAGACCAACCTCTTGATTCTGATGAGGAAATATTGAAGGAAGTAGGGTATGAAAGAACCAGCAAAAACAAGGAAGAAGAGCCAAGACTAGTTGTTGGAACTAGGAGGAGGCATACTAGGGAAAAGAACAAATACAGACTGAAATCAAAAGCCCTAAATAACCCTAGTTTGCTAACTAAAGTAATAGTTATAGAAGAATAGCCTACAGAGCTACAGACTGAGGAACCTTCAATTGAAAAAATTAGAAGATCCTTGAAGAAACAAAGAGACAAAGCTCCCATGGACCAGCCATCAGAGTCTTCCAAAATAAAAAAGATCCAAAAAGAAGCAGGAAAGAGAGAGGCCATCATCAAAGAAGACACAACAAAAATCACAAGCTCTAAATCTGCTAGAATTAAAACCAACTTGGATAAGCTTGCAGAGGCTACAACTCACATAAGATGAAAGGGTATTTTGAAGCATTTTTTGTTGAAATTTTGAAGTGGAAACATTATCCTACCGAAAGATTCGAAGTGTTTCCAGTTTTTTTGCCATTATAGGTATTACCAGAATTTCCAGTAGCACCTATCACAACAAAAATATACAGTTGTCAGCAGCAAACCTCTGAGCCAGTTTTAGAAGACAACAACTCATAACGATAGGGATAATAAATATGATGGATATAAGACAATTACGAGGTTTTTGAAGGTTAGATTTAATGAAGACATATGGTCATTTAATAGGTAAGACCATAAAGAGAAAATTCAACAACAAAAGGGGTAGCCAATCAGTTTTCCAGCAGCAAGGTGTCATTCTTCCTATTCTTCTCATCTACACTTGTACTTTCTGTTGTAATTCGATAGGAGACGATATTAATGTCTAAAAGACACTCATGTAATAAGAATATAGTGGAACCACCAATTTAGGAGAGTTGGAGTTGGTGCCTCTCTCCCTATATATACGTTTTGTAAATATCACTTCAGGGTTAGATTTTGGTTCACTTGAAGACTCAGCTTAATAAAATAGCTTTTTCTACATTTCATGCTGGAGGATTTTGTGATTCAAGTAATATCTAATGTGTGGTTTGTCTATCTCCTTTTTTCAACTTTGTGAACTATAAATTTGCAGTATCTAGTATGCTATGAGTGCGAATCATTAAGAGGATCTAATGATGACTTATATATTGTCCAGTTTTCTGTGAAGTATAATATGTGTTCAAGTAGAACTTGCTAGTGAAGGCTTCACAAAGGATTTTTGAGATACTTTATACCTATTTTTACTTCCTAATTGTTGTTTTCCTTGTCAAGCCTATTTTAATCTTTTAAATGGTAAATTACAGCAGCTAGTATAGTATGAGTGAGAATCATTAACATGATCTAATGATGACTTATCTACTATCCAGTTTGTTGTAAATCATAATATCAATTTAAGTAGAAATTGTTAGTGAAGGTTTCACAAAGGATTTGTGAAATACTTTATACTTTTTCCTACTTTCTATATGTTATTCTCCTTATAAAAAAACAGAGCTTGCTATAAGTCTTTATGTAATTGAGGTGACTGTCTTAAGATACTTAGTTTTCTTATGATAAGTATCAGCTACCTATTCTCCTTCCTCTGCTCCCTATACTACTCACTTAACCATACAATTTATGCTTGCCACAACTTGCCAAATGCATGAAAGTTAAAGAGGAACTCAATCATTTCAAAACTCCTTCAAAAGCCATCCCACCACTCAAAAACCCTTGTAAATTTTGAAATAAAATCATGTTGTGCAAGGCTTACTCCATTTGCAGTCTAGGAGTAACTCCTTACACTAACACACTAGAATGAAATGTGTAACCTCTATCAACGTTTCCATAATAACCATGATGGAATGATGTTGTCTCATTGTTCTCGACAACCCTGTGATGAAGTCCATGTAAATGGTCTCCTGTTTCCACTTTGGAATCACAGTCAGTTGTAGTAGTCCACCTGGATGTTTACACTTTTATTTCACACACTGACAATCAAAACACCTAGCCACAAACTTTGCTACATCCCTCTTTAGGTTTGGCCAGTAATAAAATCTCTTCACTGCAATCAACATCTTCTGATAACCTCGGCGACCTGAATATGGTTTCACATGAAATTCTCTCAAGATCACCTTATTGAGCTCACTATTATTTAGAACATATATCATGCCTTAGAATCTAACCAATCCATCTGATTTTAGACAATAATCTACATCCCGTGAACCTGAACCTATACCATACTACCTATAGGTACAAGACACTATAGTTGTACCTGTACCTATAATTGTGCATGTACCTGTACCATCACCTGTATCTGTACCTATAACTATACTACCAACTATGCCTATATTAGTACTCTATTATAAGCTATGCACAATATCCATATATCTCACATCTTGCTAACCTGCCTGCAAGATCCTATCTTGCAAATCTCGCCCATAAGAGCTCATAACTACTAATTGATTTAGCTATATTAGCATGTTAAGAGTCTCTACCACTCTGTTCTCTTTACATTTAATGTACCTAATCTTGAAATCAAACTCACTGATCATAGCCAACCACCGAGCCTGCCTACCATTCATATTCGGTTGGTCAAATAGATACTGCAAACCACTATGATCACTCATCAATGTAGATCTCCCGTCGAAACATAGTGTCTCCACATCTTCAATGCATGTATGATCACTGCCAACTCAACATCATGTGTGGGGTATTTCTACTCATGCTCATTCTGTTTCCACTATCCATAGGATACCAACTGTCCATCTTGCATAAGGAATCCACCAAGTCCTTTCTTGCAAGCATTTATACATACTACAAACTCTTTGTTTGGATCTACAATCTTTAACATTGTTGCATGTTTCAACAACATTTTAAGCTACTCAAAACTAGCCTCACATTCCTTTGTCCATTCAAATTTCTTTCCTTTCCTCTATAATGATGTAATAGGATAAGCAATCCATGAGAAGTTCCTAATGAACCCCCTGTAGTAGTTGGACAAACCCATGAAAGATATCACCTCATCCACATTCTTAGGAGCTACCCACTCCATGATGGCACTTATCTTTTCTAGATCTACTGCAAAGCCCTCCTTGGAGACAACATGCCTAAAGAAATGTACCTTAGTTTAAAAGAAACTACACTTGTTGAGCTTAGCATACAATTGATGCTCTCTCAACAACCTCAATAATACTGCTAAATTCTCAACATGATCTTCTCCATTTTTAGAATATACCAGTATATCATCAATAAACTCAATAACAAACGTATCCAAATATGGATGCAATACACTATACATCAAGAACATAAATGTATCTGGAGCATTAGTCAATCCAAATGGAACTACAAAAAACTCATAATGCCCATACCTAATCCTGAATGCGGTCTTGTAAATGTCCTCTTCTTTGATACGCAGCTGATGATATCCGGATCTCAGGTTGATCTTTGAGAACATTGGTGCTCCTTTCAACTGATTTAAAAAGTAATCAAACCTCGGTATAAGATAAATGTTCTTGATGGTCACTTTTTTCAACTACCCATAGTCAATGCATAATCTAAGAGTACCATATTTCTTCTTCACAAAAAATATTGGTGTGCCCCATTGTGGTACAATGGGCCTAATGTATCCCTTGTCCAACATTTCCTTTAGCTACAACTTCAATTCTACCAACTCAGGTGTGCTCATTCTGTAAGGTGCTTTTGATGTTTGAGCTACCCCTAGCACAAGCTCAATAGAAACATATACCTCCCTATGATGTGGAAACTTTGAAATATCCTCAAGAAATACATCCTTGAACTGTTGTAGAACTCGGTACCTGTTCAAAACATCTATGTCCTCAACCTCACCTTTATCACTAGAAATGTGTACAGCAAATAACTTACACCCTTTCCTATGAATGCACTTTTCTTTCATAGTTGTCATCATCCTAACTGATCTGGCTTTGTTATTACCTTATAATATGCTTGATTCCCCATTGTCATCCAAGCACTCGATATATTTATCATAAAAATCCACCTTGGTTCTATGAAGATACAGGCAATCCATGCCCAAAAACATAATGTATGATCCCAACGGTAATACATTCAAATGTGTTGCAATAGGCATACCATTCAAATCAAATGTACAAGCTCTTATCCAATGATGAACTCGCTTCTTTGTACCTGTAGCCAACTTCACTAACCAAGGCTCTGCATGAAATTCCTTACTTGAACCACACTTATTCACCAAGTGAGGATAAACATAGCTATAGTTAGATCCAGGGTCAATCAAAATTGAAATAACTTGATCACAAAACTTACCTTCCATCTCAATGATAGATGCCTAATGGTTTGCCTGTTTGTTACCGAATGTTGCATAAATATGTGGAATACTCTAGCCAACATCCCCAACATTTTGTGCCTCTTGTGCACTATATATATGAGGTCTACCACACTAATTCTGCGAACAATCTCTCCTGTGATGATCTTTGCCACAAGTCAAACACTCTATAAGCTTCCAGCTTGCACTCATGTTCTACTCCTCATATCGATGTCCCTATCCTCTATATGATGCATTGAACCCTCTTATATGGTGCAACATTATCTTTATTACCTGTACCCTAAGGTCTTGCTCACTTTCAATCCCATTTTTTTCTTTGTTCTTTGCATTACCTTTCTAATATGGCTTAGTCTTAGATTTGCGCTTCGATTTCTCATAACAATTTCTCGACTTTCAAATGGCCTCCGCCAATGATCTAGGCTCATTGAACACAATATTATCTTTGAATGCAACTGATAACCCACTAATGAACCTCTGAATCTTCGCCTTTTCCTATATGAGATAAAGCTTATACCTGAGTGGCTCTAAGAACCTACTAGTGTACTCATTTGTCATGGGTCCCATCTTTAGCTCATAGAATTATGTTTCCTTGTCATCAAAATATCTCCTTGATAGGTACTTCTTATTGAATATCCGCTCAAAATCAGTCCAAGTCAAGTCTTCCTCGTGAGTACACCTAAAATTATGCACATATTCCCACCAAATGTCTACCTTACCTCTGATACTTAACGTAGCTACTCTGGATTTCATGTTCTCTAAATAATCATGTCACCTAAATAACATCCTCATGCCAAGTAGCCATGCCTTTGCATCCTATGGTTTCTTCATCTTTCCATCAAAAGTAGGTGGTTTTTGTTTCTTAAACTCATTTGGAAAGTATCCCCTATCACTCCTCTTATAAGGATGATAATGATGATGATCATAGTGCCTATCTGAATCAAAACTAGATTAGTACCTGTCTCTATCCCCTATCTTATCCAGAGTGTCCAACAATCTTCCATCTCTGATTGTTTCATCTCTATTTGATTTGTGACCACCATGCGATATACGACCATAGGACTTCTTATTTATTCCCTCTTGCTCATAACTGATCTAGCATGGTCCCTGTCACTGCAAGTCTGAAAAACTCTAAAGTATCACTACATTTACCTGTGCTTCTTTCTCCTATGCCTGCATGATTATGTCATTATCTCCCTTACAACTCCTTATTTCTTCTTTTTAGCTTCTTAGTGTCACTGCCAAATCGGAAGATTTCCTAACACCATACTGCTCTTTGGATTCATAGGGAGAGTCTTTGTAGTCAACCATCTTGATATCCATTTGATATTTCTTCCTGCAAGGTATATCATGTTAGCTAACCCAAATCAAAATAAATCAATGTACCTTACCATAGATCAGGGAGGATGCCTTGCCTGTAAGATCAAAAAATAATGTGATACATTCATAATATAATAATAACAACATATAGAAGCATAACAAATAAACATATATCTATGCAACCATCATTCTATCTAGGGTCTAGTCATCAATGCATGACCTTAACAAAAACACATATTACAACCCCATGCATGATAACAACGACTTCATCACTCTACACTTGACCACATGAAAACATTAACATGCATAATCAATGCATAACCACACATACCATGACCTTATGCATGATGACATAAATCGTACCAATGTATGTCGACAATGCACAACCATAATGTAGGCAATACACTAGTCTACATGCAGACAATACTCAAGCATAAATATAGACCACATGCACACATGAACACATATAATCAAGCATAAACAAAAAACACTTTTAACCAAGCCTACAAGAATGATAAATGCAACCATGCATACAAGAATGTAACCAAGCGTATTGTTGTCACCTTCTGCAAAATGCGCTTTTAGCTATAAAAGGAGTGCAAAAGAGTAGATAGGTTCGCAGCCATCTTCCAAGCCATATAAGCACTCACAACCCAAATCATACCCTTTACATTGGAAATTTCTCTAAACAAGATTTCCAATGGTATGTGGAAGTCTAAAAATGGACTTCTGGATCAGAAGATATGGCATGTTGAAGTCTAAGGGTATCAAGACTTAGGAAAGAAGGAATACTAGAGGCCCAATATCGGAGATCGACGATCGGAGGATCAGGAAACATGGAATATCGACACCTCGTGTAACAAAATTATGATATATCAGAGTTTGAAGATCGCATATTGCAATAATCAGAGGTCCTAGCACATCAACAATATGCACACCAGAGTTGTTCGGCATATTGTTGATTACGTATCGACAATCACACTTCAAGCCAGGCACATTGGCAATCAATGATTCTCAACATGAAATCTTTTAAAAAGCTATGAAATGGTAAAGTGTTGATTGCATGTTAAACTATTGGGGAGCAATGGGAATGATTTACAAAAGGATTTCAGTGAAAAAACAAGGGTGGACGGGCCCTTTTTCGCCCTCCTCCATGAGGAAATGTGGCAGCACAAAACTGCTTCTGATCAGGACACATGGCAATCTTTTTTGGTGTTTTGAGGGGGGGCATGGGGGTATATATGGGTGACATATGTCACCACTCAGGAAGTTCTATGTGGCAGTGATGACATCACCTCAGATATTTGTTATCAGAGGTTGACGGATATCGATACTTTGCAGTAGTGGACACTTCAAAAAGTGCTAATAAGGGGACTCTAGTATAAGGGCTGGCACCACAATCATAAGGACTTGAAGAAGAAAAGGCATAGTCATGGGTTAAGCACCAATCATATATTAGTGATCAAAGAATTGAAATATCGTGACACCCAAGTTAAATCCCCAACCGGAAACCTCCGATGGGTAGAGATCTCATATATTTATCTAAGCACAAGGTCTAGAGGAAGTTAAATAAATTAAGATGCAAAGCACTTTATAAAGGGAAAGTAGCCCCTGGAAAGGAACAACATGCCCCAACGCCTTAAGGCTCAGTACTAGGTAATGTACCATGGTTCTATGATACAGAAATGAAGAAGGGGGCTAAAGAAAGGTGCATAAGGATATCCAAGCTCACTATTTCATAATGTTTGTTATGAATAAACTGTTTTTGGGCATGGGATCCCCCGTAGCATGTTTTTGGGGCTCAAAACCCAATTTTTGGTCAATGATATTGTAAGACTTTGTGAATTGTGGGCGTGGAGCGCGAAGTCTAGGATGAGCCATAGGGTTGTCCGCCCTAAAATATTGTAATTTAATGTAAATTTGTGTCGGCCTTCCCATGGTCTGTGGACCATGGGATTGTATAAATAGAGTGAGGCTCTAAGTTGTAAAGTAGGGTCAAGGAGAGATAGAACAACGAAGGCATGGTTCAAGGTTAGAGTCAGATCTGAAGTCTACTGGGTCATAGTATTAGGAAGAGGCTTTGCAGCTGAGTGCACAAAGGCCTAGTAGAGTCCGTAGCTGAGTGCACGAACCCCTACAGTTGAGTGCGCAGGGCAGAGTCGGGTCTATGCTTGGGATTGAAAGTTAATAAAGAGAATTTTATTCTCTGCATATGTTCTTGAATCCGTCTTTTGATGTTATGCATTACTTTTACTCTGTTTATTTACTACACGTAATTGGTAAATACTTGTATGAATGCTTATATATGAAAAAAATCTAAGTAATTAGCTAACAGAGCCTAATTAAGGAAGACTTGGGTAAATAACATGGGTCGCACTGTGGCTAGAACTGCATGAAGATTGTAACACAGGGCGTGGGGTGCCCGCTAGTCCGTGTAGCGCAGTAAGTACAAAGGTTGGACCGCATACTAATCACCTCATATCATACATCCCTAGGGTGTGGAAACTTGGTCCTAGTACCCTCCCATACTACTTCAAGTGAGACCTAAGTTCCTGCTCCATGGACTATTGCCGAAAGGGCCAGTAATACTAGGATTTCCTTGGCTAAATCACTTCTAAATGTGGGTCAGGCCCCACTAAGCCAACAAATGGTTCCATTGTCGGGACCAGGATCTACATAAGGGATGTATAATGTCGTGCCACTGGAACCCAACAAAGAAGGAAATTGAAGAGTGGTTGGACAAGAAGATTAACGAGTTAGCAACACAGGAAAACATAACTCCGCAAGTATCTAAGGAAAAGTGGTTGGAGCACTACGTGTATATGGAAATCCATGAGATTTTCTTTGCATCATTTTCTTCTGATCTGTATGAGTGGATCGTGAAGTTAGCTGACACCCAAGGAAGGTGTAGGCTCGATAAACCAATAGTGTGGACTTTGGAATTAGTGCGTAGACTAGAAGCATCGGAGGATAAGATCACAGGAGCTATGGACCATTGGCTCGATCGGATAATAAGGGGATTTACCACTGAGTTTGCGATCGACACGACTGTGAGCTATAGTGAGGCAGAACGATGCTTTCTTAAAGGACCGTGAGGTAAGTATATTAAATCTTTGAATACTTAGATTAAGATGCTATTGTGTGAAAAAAGGGTCATGAAAATACATTAATGTTTGGAACTATGCGCAGCGAAAATATTTGCAAAAGTAGGGAAGAATTAGAAAACAATCCCTTAATTTCACCCTCACGAGAGAGCGAGGAAGAGTTCGGTAAAGTCTCTCCGAGAAGTGCGGTTAGTTTGATAAGGTAGCGCATTCTGTGGTTACCACTTCCACCCACACCGCTACCCGCTTCACCTCGCTCACCTCCATCTTCGCCCACTCCACCTCCACCACCTCCACAGTGCAGTATGGCGAGCGTGATCAAACTACCAGTATTCAAAGGAGTAGGGAATGAATATCCAGACCAATTCTAGTTCATGGTAAGAGTAGTATGGGAAGCACAAGGTGTCACGGACGACAATATTAAGAAGGCTACATTGATGATCGCGCTGTAGGATCACGCATTAACATGGTATATCAAGCACTCTAACGACCACCCAAACATGGGGATAGCAAAGATCTAGAATGCGCTGAACTAGAAATTTAGCAGGCCAAAGTCAGAAACACAATCAATCATCTGGTTTAAAGAAATCACGATGCTCTCAAGTGAGACTCCCTAGGATCTAGATCAATGACTGAAGAGTACGATCCAGGAAGTGAATATGACGTTGATAGATGGACAACATCGCCCATGGTTTGTAGCATCTCTGATGCTGCACTTGAGGACGACGTTATCATAATAATAACTTTCCACCCAGGCCAAAGCATTGGAAATGGCAATGAGATTACATGAGACCCTGATACAAGAATCAGGGTTGGGAGTTGAACAAATCCACACGCAACTACAGAACATGTGTTTGGAAATGAAAAGTTTAAAGTAAGATAGGGCACCATGGCCAGAGGCGCGCAAGGAAGTATGGTGCATAAAATGAAAAGGCCAGGGCCATGACAAGGATCATTGTCCAATGTTTGCGAACTACTTGGCAGGAGGAGGGCCAATTTCATTGAGACTGGAAGCACAGACAGGGTTGAGTGCGGCACTCACTTTATGGTGCGTGATCTGTCAGATAGGAGGGAAACACACGACAGATAATTGTCATTTGTTGCAGAAGTATACACATACACCCCAACAATTGTTTTGTAAGTTCTGTAGGTCAGTAGGCCACGATGAGTGCACTTGCTGCAGTTACGAGCTAATGATGGATCAGACCCCTTCCTATAGGATGCATGCCAAAATGTGAGCCCTCGACCCAGATGCGGGGATGGTGCGCATTGGATTTTAGAGGCAAGGTTGAGGACGAGGTGGAATGGGACCAGGAAGGGACCACAAACAATTAATTTGTTACAATTGCAGAGGACCAGGGCACTATGCCCATGATTGTACCAACCTGATGAGGATATCTTGTTCGTATTGTGCTCAATTTGATCATGAAACAATAGACAATCCTACGTTGATCACAAGGGTCTGTGAAAAAGGGGTATTCCAGCCTCCCCCAACTCAGAATATACAATTGATGAGGTATGAGCCACGCAAAGAGGACCCAAATGTAAACATGATTCTCAGAAGAGGTATGGCAACGGGAGAGGATACAGGGAAGCAGCCAAAGGAAAGTACATGGATTCACAAGGTTCTTTCAAAGGAACTCAAGTTTGACTTAGAACGCGCTAAGGAGACATTCATGGAAGCTAAGAAGAGCTTCATCGAGGCCTCCACTTCAGGTAGTAAGGATCAACCAGAGCCAGGAATGGATCCTTCAATGCTCACTACCTTTCTAGAGACATGCATGAACCTGTTGCGCGACAACAAGCCAGTTAAAGGACTACAGGAGCTTATTACCAGGTGCGTGGGGTCAAGAGAACCGCATGTAGTCTAGAAATTAGGGAAGCATGCATTGCGCATTGGAAGGGAAATGAGGTTGACTGCACATATTGGTGAGTATGAAATGGATCAAGTAATCTTAGATCTGGGTTCGGACGTGAATGTATTACCGAATAAAACATGGGAATGCATGGGCAGGCCCACATTACAATGGTCCCCCATTCAATTATGAATGGTGAACCAACAGAAGATTTTTCCCATGGGGAGGTTGCAAGGGGTAACAGTTGATATTGAAGGTGCGAGTGCGCAAGCAGATTTTGAAGTAATAGAGATTGTCAATGACAAAAATCCCTATTCCACACTATTAGGAAAGGACTGGGCCACTGATATGAATGGAGTTATCAACCTGAAGAAGTGAAAAATGATCTTTGAGAAAAAGTCACTACGCGTATTAGTCCCACTAGACCTAGCAGAAGGAGCGCACTACACTAAACCAGTGCGCGACGATGATCTTCATTGTATTTACAAGATAACTGCGCGTGACCAGGATTGGGTGAATCCGACTACAGATGGGAGGATCTAGTGGGAGCGTGCAAGATCCTACACTTCAGATTCAGATGAAGAAGTAGAGCGATGGCAGAATCGGTTTCAAGAAGTGATGACACTGAATTTCAACATGATGGTTAGAGCACTGCGTTGTGTGACAATAGAGGTAAGAGAGTTGTCGACATATGATGGATTGACAATGGTGGATGAATTCTTGAGCAAATTTGAAAGCATAGTACTGGGACAACAATGGTTCGATGCATTGAAGTGGGCACTGCGCGTAACACCCACACGATGGTGGGGCACACATCAAGGAAATTTTGAGGACTATTGTGGATGGAGAAGGATGACGCACCTATGGTTTGGAGGCCCCCAGCTTTGAACAAGAGTCGGTTAGCAAGGACAAAGAAACTTGCATGCCCACCTGTCTCGATGGGTATAGACATGTGTTGTGCAGCTTGCACAAGCACACCCCAAAATCAGGATCGAAAACCAGAACAGGATGCAGCAGTAGGAAAGGCGAAGCGCACCACAAATGTTCCATGTGGAAGCATTCAATAAGGTGTGCAAAGTCCTAAACATGTTTCACAAGGTGAAAAGAACTGATTGGGACCTACGCGTGCCAGTGGTTCGATGGGCCTATAGGACCATGTGCAAAACCTTGAGCATGGAGACAATTCCAAAGCTGAGGAATAGAGTCGAGACCATAATTTCAGAGGAAAGGAATCTTCACGCAATAGCTCCCATAATTGGGACAGTACGCGAGGTCAGGATGAAGGAATTATGCAGCTACACGAGGGTGAACACATGCGGATTCAAGAATCCATTCGGCAAGGGAACCTTAAACTTTGTGAACTCGAAGAAGATCAGGTATGACTGAGGAATAAAATCCTGTTAATGGATGCGAAGATAAAAAACTGGAAAACAAAATCGTGCAAGCATGCCTCTTTGATAAACTAAGAATGACAAGACAAGCTACGGATAGCGATACTACTACATTAGAAGATTGTCGTCGAGAATTTATGACTCTGCTACCATGGATGCAACTGTACCTTACCAAACAAAGTAACCAGGAGAACACATCGCACAAGAAAGAACGTGTGGCGCTGACTATTGCGAGGGTAATTAAGGAGTGCCCATGGACTAGGCTGGAAGGTGAATTGAAGTCTCACACAAGTGGTGCGACCACCTAACTAGCCGTAGGAAGCATAGTCTTAGCGCTCCAAGCAGTTGAAAGAGAGCATAGGACTATAAAAGAGTTTGTGATGAAGCTACGCGATAAAAAGGTGGCGCACAGGATTGACATGTCACAAGGGTTGCGCCCGTGTAGATGGGGTTGCGCTGCCGCGAGGGTAGGCTAGGAAGTGACTGTTGGTGTCATTGTTCATGAGAAGGTGTCCAATTTAAGACAAAGAGGAGCGGGAGGTAGGCAATTAAGACATGAATTCAAAACTAGATTTGGGATGATCTGCCACCAAGGATGCATAATGATTCAGAAATGGGGGGAACGGTCAAAATCGAATTCGAAAGACACTATAAAACTACCAAGGCAGGCCACGAGATAGCACTTGTTTATTTTAGATTTGAGTTGTTACAAAGGGCACAGAGTGTTGAGCACCAAGCAGTGTTTGAGCTTCGAAAGTCGCAAACAACTATAGACAGCTTCAACAAGATGAAAACTACTAGGAGAAGTGTAGGATTTGTAAAGAGTACCGATGGGGAAGCTACGCAAAACCCTATGGAGCAGGTGGGGGATGCACCAGAAATTCCGAAATTTCCCTGGACGTTGAGGCCCAAGATGGATACAGAGGCAGCAGGACCAGTTTGCATGTCCCCGTGAAATCCACGGTTTGGTAAACTTTCTATGGAAGACAAGGGAAAGACTGTTAACATTGAGATAGATGATAAGGAGAAGGACCTCCAGGCTTTCGTAGAGGATATAGAGGCAGATAAATAAATGAAAGAAGACATCCAGCCAGTGCACGCTGCAGTAAGACTGCCCCAGTATGTCCCTCTGCGAAAAGGGAAAGAAAAAGTACCCAAGGATTTGGATGCCGCTAAGAGCACACTCTAAACCGTGCTCCTCCCAGATGGAATTCTGTTTGAAGGCTCAATCCTGGGCCATGTGCCCATGATGAAATTTGAAGATTGGGACCTCGTGGACAACAAAAAAATCCCACATTTGGAGACTAGAAAACTCATGAGATAGAGCAAGGAAGGGTCAGCTATAGTGCTAGAGCTACGGAAATGGCTGCTCGGTGTGGAGAAGGCCGGGCTACTCCACCAACTATGGATTCCACACTTTCACCAGGAACCGATCATGATCTTTATCGTTAGGCAACTTCTTTTCCCGACGCACGATGGGTACTTGTGCCTAGAGGAGCCTATTCCCATCACAGCAGAGCTTATTCATATGATTTCTCAGCTTCCCCGTAAGGGAAGGGACCCCGTGGAAATAGCTGGCAAAAGCAGAGATTTGGCACTTGCAGAGGCAATGAAGAAGAAATACAAGTTGGAAAATAAGTAGAGAGGCTACGTAATTAGTAGCATTCTAGACAAAGGGGTGTGCGTAGCCACCCATCTGCTGGCTGGGAAGGTGATGAGAAAATGTTGTGGCAATGAAGTACCAGTGTCGGTCGTCACGCTGGCCGAAAAATGTGCGGAGGGGATCCAATTCAACTGGGCCACCTTCCTCTGTGAAGAATTTCTCACCAACTGCAAGGAAGTCCAGGAGTAGGGCAAGACCTTCCAATACGTGTGGCTGCTCTTGTCCATCTTACTGGTGTCAAGGGAACTGGTTGAGGACAGTCAGTTTCCTCCTCTTGAACAGAATTTTCCAGAGGCCAAAAATATGCATCGCTCTGGGCTATGAAGGACGCCACACAAATCCGCAATACCAAGATCTTCTGGGTGCTCATGGAGGCAAGCATTCAGATGTGGTTTAATAGAAGGTCATGCCTATCCCCCACCATGTACAACAGTCTGCGAATCTTTGCAGACTTCAAGGCAAATATGTACAATGTGTATATTAAGGCGCATAAGGATCCAATGTAGAATTGGACCAAACTTCCTTTCATCGTGATTGATGATGCCATTTTTGTCGTGCTCGCCTCATGGCCTCCCAACTGGCATGCCCCAGATCTGGCGGAGCACAGTAAGACAGTGGTACAAAAACAGAAGGATGCCACCAAGTTGTTGGCTCAGTAGAAGTACAACAAGTAGTTGATCGCAGAGGTAATGGCCTTCCGCGAGGTAACGAAGGCCGCCGAAGAGCAAACCAAGGCCACTGAAAAAGCAGTAACATCACAGGCAACAGGGACCACCACGATGCGGGAGGAAGGAGGCTCAGAATTGACCACGGGACAGGGAATAGAGGATACAGTGGAAGGCACAGACCCAAGCACGACATCTACACAATTGAAATGGTCGCGCCGTACGGAACGAGCAGGCCCATGGAATAAGACCAAGGCTTGCAAACTGGACAGTGAACCTATTACACTGACAAAGGGTGACCTCTATGACATTGATGACACAGTTTGCGAGGTCACCAAGGAAGTGTTCCAGGAAGTGATGATGGAGCAAAAAAATGTGTTGGGGGCCCTCAGGACCCAACTGTAGGAACTTCAGGCGTGGCCCCCACAGGAGGGAACAGTAGCCACCTACGGTGCCGCAGGTACATCCGCAACAGAGCAGTTGCTGTGGGCCAAAATGGCTAATACCATTGTGCTACCAGAAGGAGCACTGACAGTGGAAAGCACGAAGGACAGAGCTGCGGTGGGCTGGATCAAGGGACTTGGCCTAAACATGGCTGCCCTTTTGGGGGATACATTATACCAACTATAGGATGGAGCAACAGTGGAACTCTGCATTGAGGAAGGATGTGTAGTATAGATGCTCAGCGAATAGAGAATCAACATCGAGCAGCTTAGTCTACAACGCGATCAAGCGCTGGTGTAGAATCGACAGCTGGAGCAAATGGTAGAGTAGGCATGTCACTACGTTCTAGAGCTACAAATTGCGACAAACCTCCCAGTGGGAGTGCGAATTCACAGATTGGCCAGTGGATTCCATGAGGCAAAGGAGGAAAAAATGAGGATACATCTGTAGCTCAACCTTTAGATTGTCGAACTGCGATTAAAGGCGCAGTCATCCACACCCCTGGAAGTTAGGGAATAGCGCGCTGGCACTATCCAAAAAGGGCTAGAGGAAATAGGACAGGAAGTGTAGACCGATACTACTATGTTGGAAGAATCCTTCGTAGTCCTCACTTCCTTACAGGAGGAGCCCACCATATAGCACCTAGAAACAGAGGCACAGGAGCTTTAATTGCAATATGATAGTGTGTTCAGAATGGTGGAGACATTTGTCTTGACCCAACAGCTAGCAAAGCTACAGCAGGCGAAGGCATTGAAGGAACAAGTAGATGTCGCGCGACAGAAAGAGGCAGTACTTAAAGCACGCATCTATCCTTGGATTGATGAGGCCTTCCTCATCACTGTCGACATCAAACGAAAGCTCACACAAATGAAAGTGATGCATGCCTTAAGACAAGGATTTTCCCCTGACAACGAGCATTCAGCCGAAAGAGCAGAGCAGATCTAGCAGACGGTAGAACGGTGCGCTGCGGACCTTCATGCAACACAGGAATAGTTAGAGGGGCTCCATGCCAAGATTTCCGCACTAGCAAAGTGACTCGGGACAAGTCACGATGGTTGTGTTGGAGGCCTGTTGGGCATGGTATCCCCCACAACATGTTTTTGGGGCTCAAAGCCCAAGTTTTGGTCAATGATATTGTAAGACTACGTGAATTGCAAGCGCGGAGCGCGAAGTCTAAGATGACTCCTAGGGTTATCCACCCTAAAATATTGTAATTTAATGTAAGGTTATGTCGGCCTACCCATGGTCCGCGGACCATGGGATTGTATAAATAGAGCGAGGCTCTAAGTTGTAAAGTAGGGTCAAGGAGAGATAGAATAGCGAAGGCATGGTTCAGGGTTAGATTTGGATATGAAGTGTACAAGGTCATAGTAGTAGGGAGAGGCTCTACAGGTGAGTGCACAAAGGCCTAGTAGAGTCCGTAACTGAGTGCGCGGACCCCTGTAGCTAAGTGCGCAAGGTGGAGTCGGGTCTATACTTGGGATTGAAAGTTAATAAAGAGAAGTTTATTTTGTGCATCTGTTCTTGAATCCGTCTTTTGATGTTATGCATTACTTTTACTATGTTTATTTGCTGCGTGCAATTGGTAAATACTTGTACGAATGCTTATATATGAAAATAATCTAAGTAATCAGTTAACAGAGCCTAATTAAGGAAGACTTGGGTAAATAACACGGGTCGCGTTGCGGCTAGAACTGCGTGAAGACTATATCACGGGGTGCGGGGCACCCGGTGGTGCACGTAACGTAGTAAGTGTGAAGTTTAGACTGCGTACCAATCACTTCATATCAGACATCCCTAGGGTGTTGAAACCTAGTCCTAACACCCTCCCATACTACTTCAAGTGAGACCTCAGTCTGCGCTCCATGGACTATTGCCAAAAGGGCCAGTAGTACCAGGATTTGCTTGGATAAATCACTTCTGAACCTGGGTTAGGCCCCACTAAGCCAACAACTGCTAACTAAACAGGCTCCGATATTTTTCTAAGCACAAGGGTCAAGATGAACTTGAAGGACCAAAGGCATAAGCCCACTTTACACAAGAAAAATGGCCCCTCGGTAGGAACTAAAAGCCTTAGCACCTTAAGGCTAAGCACCTGGTCACCGTCCTCAGTTCTATGGAAAAGAATTCTAGAAAAGGGCTAAATCAAAAGGAGCTCATCATGTCAGATATCAGCAATCAACAATTTTAAATGCCACACCACTGTGAAGTTTGCAACAGGCATTACCTTTAATATAACAATAGGGTTGTTTTACAAGGCATATTGGGTTCTGATATCTTGATATAAGAACTAAAGGAGATGGATGAGTCGGTAGCTACGTTGAGAGAATGTTTAAGGCCATCATGGGTGATTGATCATGGCTCTGGAAGATGTGGAATTCGAGCTACTAAGGAGGAAAGTGATGGGAACTAGCCAAGAAGCGAGAGATGCACTTTGAGGTAGAGATGTGACTTGGCCAAAGGCCATCAACAAAAGTGGCATGGAGATATTTTGATATAATTCATAATTCATTTTTCACATGTTTTGCTAAATCCGTTGTTTTGTTATTCTATTGTAATCATATTTTAAATAAAAGAATCATTATGTTGCAATGATTTGTGTGATAGATACCTTGCATGTCAAGACAACTAGTCAATCAAATATCTAGAGCTCGGGATAGGATATTTTTGTAACTGATTTTTGGAATCTCCCTCTCCTTATAAAAGGATGGATGAAACACTTAAATAAGGTTCATAATTTTTGGGAAAAACTTCTCTTACGGGACCTTTTCCTGGTTTTCTAAAGGCATGTATGAATCTTGTTGTACACTGTTTTTCTCAAAAGATTAATACAATATTTGTGGTGATTCCAACTTATTGGATTGTAATATGTTGTTCTCCCTCTGTATTTTAATATGTGTTAAATATTCTTCTAATATTGCATGTCATGTAGCAGCTAGAAATATTTTCCTTTAGATGCAGATTCATTTCAATCAAGTTATTGTTGGATAATGCTTGCACTGATGGGGAAATTAAGTCTTTAAAAAATCTCTCCATGCATCTTAGCATTCCATAAATGCTCCCTTTCTCTCGCTTCTCTCTAAATCTAGATGTATAGAATTCTTGTATTTTAGTCTATGTATGATGGATTTCTCCTCCACGGTCTTCTACCATTACATCTATCTCAACAATTAATTTGCTGCAAACTCTCTATCTGATTAGGCCACCACTAGTTGAGGATTATTTCCTGTGTATAAGTTTCTTCATATATTTTATCTTTATGATTGGTTCTGAATCAATCCCATTTGCATTACTTGTGACAAACTATAGTGACATAAGTCTTAAAGATAAATATGACAAAACTCTTTAACATGTCCTAGGCACTGGTCTCCCATCAACTTAGAAGTTGTCTCTATGAGTGAGAACATATTTTTGGCATCACTTTCAAGGAATAGATTAGAGAATTTTTCCCCTAGGTACAAAAAATATCTACATTCCCTCTATCAGGTGAGCAAGGGAAGTGTGGGTTAAATATCTCTCCCCTACACGACTCCACTGTTTGAATTTCCTTACAAACACCTTGGCGACTACACTGTCTGAATTTTTATTTGATCATCCTGGCTTATAAGAGGCCCCATACCCACTTTGATACCTCTTATAAAAGAAATCCATATGTAGTTGATGCATAAAGAATAATATTCAAAATGATTTGTAAGGAAAAAACCCCAAACATCAGTGCTACTATCTCTTCGTTTCTTGAAACATCCTCATCCATCTCACACGATGCCATAATTCATTGCTATGATTTTCCTCCTATAGTCTTGGTATATCCTTCAGAGTGTGTTCAGCTACTTAGTACCGCCTCCCTAGAGGTCAAAGAAAGAGAAGTTCCAGTCAACATCCCTTCTCTCTCATTTCCTCCCGTCCCTATAGTTGAGGAGATAAAAGATATACTCTAGAGTAGCCCTACCTAGAGTGTGAACAATTTCTCATTCCACGGTGAGTCAATTGCCTCACAATTGGTCATACTTCAAATACCCCTAATAAATAAAGCACCACCACCTCTGATCCATATGGATGTCCTAGGTTTCTTGTTAAATAAATATTCTCCCTTAAACCTGCCTCAACCTTTAAATTGTATGCCACATGTCTATCTTAAGCTCCTACCCATGTTTAATGAAGAAGCTAACATATAAGTGCAAAGACATAGAATTTTTATGTGCCTTTGCAAAAACTTTGAATGTTGATCACCAAGATGTAGTGTTGATGCTCTTCATCCAATATTTGGATCGGGAAGTTAGGAAATGGTTCAAATCCTTTGTGGATGCTTCAATTACAACTTGGGAAGAAATGGAGAATTAATTTATACAGAAATGGGGAGAGAAGAGAGATCATAGATACATTATTACTGATTTCAATGCTATAAAGAAGAAATATGGTGAGGATATCTCAGATTTCATAAAATGTTTAATAAGGCATACAACAATCTATCTACTAAGATTAAAACTCCACAGGCTGCTTCTCGAGTATTTTTTATTAGGGTTTTTGAATCAAAGTTCGGCTTCACACTCAGAGAGAGGAAGTCCCCTACCTTGGACCATATTCAAACTAATTCCCTCAAGGTAGAAGCAAATTTTACATAAACAGGGAAGTCAAGAAGCAGAACTGACCTTGGAGAGAAGAAAAAGGGAAGGAGGAGGCATCTTCCTCAAGTCATGGAAGAGACTCCCAAGAATAAATGATAGAGGAGATGGATGAGTTGATAAAGAACTTATCAAATAAACTGGTAAAAATGGTGCTGGAAAATAAAATCCCTCAACAAAAGAACTACTCGACTGCTAATCGGGGTTTGAATCCCTAATACAGAAGGCCTCCCCTATAGATATTGTAAAGGGAGAGGAAAGAGAAACAATATCACATTCATCCTCCCCTATATATAGAAGATGATCAAGAGGAACATATACCATATGCATATGAAGTTCAGTGGAACCTATATTCCTCCTTCTCTGATGAAGAACAATAACTCATAACATATGAAGAAGAGGAGGAGGAGCTTGATGTAACGTTGAACGATGATGAGATTGATGATTACTATAAGTAGTTCACTAATTTCATGAAAGCTCAGTTGCATAAGAAATATGATATTTGGTCATCTAGAAAGAGATGGAAAGTACAAGACCAAAATGAAGGTACTTCCTCCCAAGATCCTCGTAAGCTAGCTTACAAGGGGATGGGGCTTTTAGATCTGATTATTCAAAGAAATAAGGGGTCCTCATATCAAAACTGCCATAAGCATGAAGTCCTCAAAGAAGGGAAATCACCTCCCCCTTCTAGACCCATCCATGAAAAATAAAAGGAGATCGTAGAAGTTAGCACTATAGAAAAAGGCCCTGACATCGTTAATCTTCAAAAAAGAGATTGAGAAATTCAAGATCCCGATCCCATTATTCGATCTCTTGAAATAACCAACTTATAAGGCACAAGTTTCTCAGTTCATGTTTCCTTCTGCTTCAGTGCAACCTATTGATAGTTTAAACCTCCAGGAAGAAAGGCCAATGGTTGTCTTTGGACCCCCTACTAAAGAACAAGATCCCTACACAACACCTTTTTATGATACTCTAGTATCACATGACATCTTGCTCCATACTGCATGTTGGACTTGGGGGCTTCTCATAATTTGATTCCACTGTCAGCAATGGAGCAACTAGGTGTAGAGATAACTAGACCATACAAAGACCTCTACTCTTTTGACTCTAAGATGATAAAGTGATTTGGAATGATAAAGGACTTCGTCGTGAATTTAGCCCAGATCCCAGTAAAATTTTTGGTGATGGACATGTTGAAAATTGGCAACAATAAATTGCTAAAAATAGCACTGCTAAAAATAGCAGTTTGGGTACCACTGTTGGATTCGGCAATAGGGAATGAAAAATGGAAGTGCTAAAAATAGAATTTCTATTTTTAGCAGTTCTGGTTGGATTCCTATTTTTAGGCAGTCCCTCGTCTAAAATAGGAAGTAAAATTCGAATTTGGTCTTACTAGCAGTTTGAATATTAATTAATTAATTCAGTTTGAGTTAATTAGTTAAGGAAAATCAAACTTGAAGTCTTTGTGAGAACATGCAATAATTTCTCCACTGATTGGGGAATGTTTCCTTGATGTGCTCCAGTGATTGAGGAATTAAGGATGAGTTCTATATTGAGAGGATCAATTGACTTAGTTTAACTTAGTCAAGTCCAGTTAGGTTAATTTAACAGTTTGTTAAATTAATGAGATTTAGTTTGTTGATACTTGCATGCATGTGACAACTGGTATTTTCAGATAACTGAGCATCCACTCATGGACAACTAATGCATGGAAATTTAGGCAGAGACCCAGTTGAGATCAGATGAGGGACATTGTACTATCAGTTGCTAGGATATTCCTAGTGAATATTCCTTGCATGAGGAAGGAATATTATTCCTTCTAGTACTGCGTAGTTGGACCTGAGTTGACAGCAGGTATGATTTGGAAATTCAAACATGTTATTTAATTGGACCCCAATCAAAACTGCACAAGGAAATAGGGGCTTGGAGGACATGTGGAGCCTACAGATACAGGCCTAGATATTCCATGAGCTACATCATCAGATTACAGAGAGAGCAGGTTATCTTTTGCGCTGATTATTTTTGTATGTTGTCGAGGATTTCCACTTGATTGATAATACAGTGTTGGGGTTTTATGCTGGTGCTTTCCCCAGTGATATATTTTGTGTTATGTGTGATTGATTCCTTCTTATTAGTTATATGTGTTCATGCTTGATGTTGCTCATGGTTGATTAAGCTT
>APFE030315519.1:0-15023 GCA_000404065.3 Pinus taeda
TTTTTTTTCCAAAGAAGAAAATTCATAATTTCTATTGATGAGAAATTACATGATGTTGATGCCCATAGGCATATGCTATATTGTGGCTGGTTGCCATTGTTCAAAAAGCAAAAAAAATACATAAGGTTCCCATAGGGATACTGAGTAAGGTTCTGAGTCCATCATAAAAGTGCATAGTTGCTATACATGAGTTCATTACTGTAATATACTGCGATATATACAAAAATAAAACAAAATATTTTGTTCTTCAAAATTGCTGATATTGAGGCCATTGCCTCACTGAAGTGGTCCATCTATATATGGTCTGTGATAATATCTGTATGTCCCTGTAGGAGAAAATTCCTCGATCATCCAATTGCCTAGAGGATGATCCACCGCTTCTTTCGAGAGCCGGTTAGCAATTGAATTTCTTTCCCTGTAGATATGAGAAACAGTTATCTGGTCAAAAAAAGTTTTGAAAAAAAACAATTTCTTCCAAGATATGTTTCAAAGAATATGCATGACAATTGGACTTGTTGTTAAACCAATCAACCACAATCTTTGAATCACCAAATATTTGAATTTGTTGGCAGTTTTTGGTCATGGCAAAATATATAAGATGATGCAGAGTTATCAGTTCTGCATGGTTGTTTGTTCCGGGACCAAGTCCTAAGCAAATTTGGAAGTAATGTGTGTCAGATAGATGAAGGAGGATGCCACCACCGCATCCTTGTCGTTGGGCCGCCCCATCAAAATATGCCCACAACACATCTCTGTTTATCTGCTCTGGAGTGATGCGCTTGGGCTGTGTCTGATTGATCACATCAGGTATCTCTGCATATGTCGCACAAATGATGGGGGGCAGGAGGTTCCAATTAACAGTACTGTTCTAAAAAATGATCGCATTCCTTCGGATCCAAATATACCAGGCAACCAAAAGGGGGATATTCTCGGGGCTTTTTTGCCGCCACTGAGTTCCACCACAGATCCCACGCCGATTGTATATCCACCCCCTGCCAGTCCGCATTAATGTTAAGAGCTTGAATGACCTGTGCCCAAATATCTCTGGTGGTCGAATAGGCAAGGAATAAATGGAGGGTTGATTCTTCTGCTTGCCTACACAAAACACACCAAGTTGGGCCTGCGAAGGCTCTTTTCATAAGACTTGATCCAGTGGGGATTTTGTTTGCCTGAATATTCCACATTAGTAATCTGGTTCTTGGTTGGGCCTGTAGTCGCCAAATAGAGGACCACCAGCTTTTGTGGCTGTCCGGATTTTTGGCTTCAATCAATTTGTGGTATCCCAGCTTCGGCAAGTATAGTCCCGTTTTGGATATGGCCCAGATGAGCTCATCCTCAGCATCCCTTAATCTAATATGGGACTCAATTAAGGCTTGTATGTACGACTTCCATTCTTCGTTCCACTCATATGTCAAGTTCCATTGCCGATCCGTTAACCAGGCTTGTGAGTAAATTGTAGAGTGCTGCTGATCTCCAATCTGAGAAAGAAATTTTATGCCTCTATTGTTTAAATGGAGAACCAACCCTTCTGGTAAATTGTGGGCATTCCCAAAACCTGGCCATGGATCAATACCAATGCGAACAGATGAGCCATTTCTGATGCGCCATAAGAGGCTATCTCTGATAAGAGGCATGGCATTCAGAGTGGCCTTCCAAATCGCAGAGATACCCTGTCTGTTCCAATTTGGCCGACGAATCCAGTCTGTGATGGTCAATGGCCAAATATACTTGTGATGGATGACTTCCACCCAGAGACTATTCTGTTTTAATAATAGCCATCCCTGTTTAGCTGCCAAAGCTTGTGCGAATTCCGGGAGTGATTTTAAGCCCCACCACCCCCACTTTTTGGGAGTAGCGATCTTGGACCATTTAGCCCAGGAAAAGATCTTTCCTTTTTTGTTGCCATTCCAGAGGAATCTATTGCAAGTTTGTTGTATTCTATGAAGAATTCCTTTTGGGAATCCAGGAGAGAGACATCTAGTACACTGGGGTGGCTTCAAGAACTGATTTTATAAGCATAAGCCTGCCTGCTTTAGAAAGGAGCCTATGGTGCCAGCATTTGATCCTCTTTTCAATTTTAGTGATAAGCCAAGTCCAGTTCTCGATCTTGTATCCATCTGGTTTTAATATGAAGCCCAGATATTTAATGCCTTCCAAAAGATTTGTTTCTTGGAAGGGGAATTTTTGGTTTGCAAGCTGAGTTTCCTGATTTGTACACCCCGAGAGGGATATAGAGGATTTACCCCTGTTAATCTCCATGCCCGTAGCACTACAGAAAAGCTGTAGTATCTCATTGAGTGCGGTGGAGTCCCGGACACTCCCATTTATGAAAATAAGAATACCATCTACAAAAAGAAGATAGTGAGAAAATAGTGCTCCATAATTTTGAGGCCACTGGTACTCCCACTCCTTTTGGCAGATGTGATGAGCCTGCTCAGACCTTCCATAACAAGCAGGAAGAGGGGTGGGGATAACGGACATCCTTGTCTGATTCCTCTGTCGATGTTGAAAGGTGCTGAGGCCGAGCCATTGATGAGAATAGCGAAGGAGACGAAAGAGATACATCCCATAATCCAGGCGATAAAAACAGGGGGAAGCCCAAGTGAGTGAGGATCATCTTTAAGTAGAGCCAATTTACTTTGTCAAAGGCCTTTGCTAAATCAATCTTGAGGGATATACCTTTGAGGTTATTGTGCTTGATGGAGTGTAGAGCTTCGTGGGTGGTGCCAATGGCCTCTTGTATGTGACAGTGGTGGAGGAAAGAAAATTGTTCTGAAGAGATGTGTGTAGATAGGATGGGCTTGATACAGTTAGCAATGATCTTGGATATGATTTTGTAGAGGCAGTTGCAGAGAGAAATAGGTCGAAAGTCATTGTAGGACGATGGGGCGTCCGATTTAGGGATCAGGGCAATGAAGGTGTGGTTCATAGGGGGATGAATGAGCCCGGTGATCCTGCTCTCTTCAATAACAGCCAACAGGTCCTCCCCCAACAGTTCATAAAAGGCCAAATAGAACTCCACTGGCCACCCATCTGGACCTGGGCTCTTATCTTTTTTGAACCACTTTAGTGTTCCTTCCAATTCCTACAATGTGACCGGTTGTGTAAGGTCCTTGAAATCCTCCTGCTCAACAAATCTAGGAAAGTGGCCAGCCAGGTTGATGATATCTGGAAGATTTATGGCTGCCGGGGCAGTGAATTGCCTTTTGAAGTGTGATACACCCAATCTAGCGAGTTGCTGGTGAGTCGTTGCCCAGCCATCCGGTTCACAAGGCAGCTGCCATATAGTGTTTGAGGCCTTTCTGCCATTTGCAAGGTTGTGGAAGTATTTGGTATTGCAATCCCCCGCTTTAAGCCAAATGGCTCTGCTTTTTAACCTCCATAGTTCCTTCTTTTCTTGTAGTATCTTGATTTTTTTCTTTTCCAAGTTGTTCAATAGGGATTTTGATTCCTCTGATATGAAACCAGTCCCCCTTTCATCCATGAATTGTGCAATCAGTGTCTCTGTGTCCAAGAGGAGCTGGTTATCTCTCAGTTGTTTCCTCTTTTCCCAGGCCTCAGTCATTTTCTTAAGTCCATTGAGTCTGTCACAAAAATCCGCTGCCTTTCTCTGTGCCCTCAGAGGGGCCTGTGATCTCCAGTAGTCCAAGACCATATTAATAAAGTCAGGTTCTTGTAAATATCCAACAAAAAAATTGTAAGGGGTGGGGCTTTTTAATGGCTCCACTGACTTTTAGAAGGATGGGTAGATGATCAGATAGACCACCCGAGCATACCCATTGTCGGTACAGGGGAAGTTTTTGAATTAGGTCTTCATGTACCAGGAATCTGTCTAATCTCCTGCCCAATGTTGCCCCCCCTGTTCTCCTGTTGTGCCAGGTGGGAATTTTCTTGTTCATAGGAAAATCGACAAGCATGTGAGAGTCTAATAACATGCTCATCTGTTCTGAGATGGGGTCGAGCTGAGCATGGTGTCCCCAGGATTCCCTGACTCCCAGAGAGAAGTTAAAGTCACCGCCCAATATGGTGGATCTTGTGATGAGGTTGCATTCCAAAAAATTGTGCCAGAAGGCTAGCCTGTTCTGATTCGGACCATATATATTGATAATTCGAATAGGTATCCCAAACTCTCCCATGAAAATGTCCATACCCAAAAATCCCCTTCCGCCCCAAGAGTATAAGAGCTTGACCTTTCTAGGGTTGATGCAAATGGCGAGGCTACCAGAGCATCCATTTGCATCCATACCATGAAAAATTCAACCAAGAAGAAGTGCTTGAAGGGCCCTCACAACCATATCCGAGGTGCAGAGGGTCTCTTGAAGAAAGAGGATGTCACATCTGGATTCCTGAGTCAGTCTCTTAAGAGCCAATCTCTTTTTGGGGTTGGCTAATCCCCTGCAATTGAAGGAGAGCCAAATCATGGGGAACCAGTGGCCAAGGGCTCAATTGCTCTATGTGCCCGTTCGATAGTGCATTTTCGCCCCAGGGCGACATCTGCGACAGCATATTGTATGGCCGAGTTGATCTTAGATGGGCGACCTCTTTTTGGTTTATGGTTAGAGGACCATCCAGGTGAAGAACCAAGGCCCAGGAGTTTGGTTCGGACCCGAGGTCGGAGGTGGTAGGGGTGCGATCCAGAGCCAGTGGGGGAGGAAGAGGGGATGGGGAGGGCAACATCCATCCTGTGAGAGGAGGGAGTGGTGGAGAAGGTGGGGGGTGGAGGGGCAATGGAGCAGTGAATAGAGGGAAATGAGCCCGGATCAATAGATGACGGTTGTAAAGTGGAGTTCATAACAGAAAACATAACTTCTGATAAAATAGTAGAGGTCATGGGGAGAGATTCATTACCCGGAGCAGATGATGCATCCTCCGCTATCTTGGACCGGGTGCGAGGTGGTGCAGGAGTTGATGTAGCCTTCCTTCTGTTGTTTGTCTTCTTTGTGCCTTCAGGTACCACATTCGTAGGGGCCTCACTGTGAGTCACATCACCTTCTTCCTGATTGATGTCAGCTCTATTTTGTTCCACAGATGGCTGTTGTCTAGCACCTTTAGTTTCTGAAGTCACTCCTGAAAGTAGTGGACAGTCCTTGTACAAATGGTCGACATTGTGACATCTTCGACATCGAAACGAGACTCCTTCATAATCCAGCAGCTGCTTGCGTGAAAAGTGTCTGCGATGCAGGGTAATTTTCTCCTCTAGCCCAGACCTGGTGTCGAGGTGAACAAGGATTCTAGCCATGGTCATAATTCCAGTCTTCTCATAAGATTTATCATGCTCGAGATAGGTGCCCAACGCATCTCCTATGTGCTTGAATACTTGGGGTGTCTAGTATTGCATGGGCAAGCCCAGTAGTCGAACCCATATAGGCCCGGCGCCCAATTGTTCTTGCTCCGGGTCAAATAGTGGATCCCAACGCTTCAGCAGAACCGACGCCAAATCAATATGCCAGAATTGGGATATAATCCATTGTGTGTATTCAAGTAGATGAAATTGTAAGGCAAACCATCCCCTCGCCAAGACTCTGATGGCTGGTAATTCCTTTAGAAAAGATCCCCAAATCTCCTCCGTCCATTGCTTTAATCTTTCCACAGAATATGTTCGACCGCGAACCCGGCCGACCAGAACCTTGCTAGCAGTGTCCATAGCATCTGGCATTTGAACGTCCTCCCCGAAAGTTAGGTTGATATCAGAGTCGATGGCTCGTAGGCACCTCCCTTTCTTCTGTTTTCCTGAGCGCTTGCTGATGGGGAAGTCCTCAAGGAGCTTGCGGCACGGGTCAGAGGTACTATGCTGAGCAGACCCGACCGGACGAGCAGGTAGGAGCAGGGAACTGAAGCATCCCGAGCGGATGGGGGAGCGGGGGTTCAAACTGCAAGAACCGGGGTCAAAGGTGGGACAAGTGGGGTGCAGCGGGCCATGAGGGTTTACCGGTGCCAATGAAATGGATGATGGGTTCGAGGGTAGAATGGTAGGTGAGGGCGTAGGTAGGGAGAGTTGAGCAGAGGTCAGGAGAGGTGAGTCGAATGATGGATAAGTCTGCAGGCAGGATCCCAGAAGATGGAGTGTGGCCGATGAGAGAGGCGGGCATTCAAGGACCGAAAGGTCAGCCAAGTTGACATATGAATGGTGCTTCTTCCCTGAGCACGGCGGGTGGGGCTGTATGCTGGAGGCAACTGTCGCTATAGCTGGTTCTTTGCCCCAGGGATCCATGGCTGGTCGGTTATTGTATGCCCAAATATCCTGATCTGGCATGGGGTCCTCCTCGTAGTCCACGCGGTCCTCCACAACCATAGCAACCTGACAAAATAACAGATCCCAAACTGCCGACTAGGGGATCGACAACAAAGTTGGAAGGATAAAACAACATGAGAATGTTTAGCCGGGAAGGTAGAAAACCCTAGGGTATACCAGCAGCCAGGATATAGAGGTATAATAGGTGTCCACTCGAAGGGCCCGCGTAGTCAGAGACTCGTGAACCATGGACCCGGCCTGTTACCTGCCATGGGGAACATGGATTGAACGGAGATAATCTAGGGTTAGGTTATCGCCATTGCCGCCGATCGCCGGAGATCAAGACCTTCCCCATTTGGATAGGATAATACCTTCCCACTTGGGATTTTGGAAGATTTGAAGGATTTTATAAATGGAAAGGCACCGATGCTTGTATACTAGAGTAGAAAACCATAGGAAACTTCACCTCCATATGTAAATATTATTTTTTCAAGTTGAACATCCTTGAAAACCCAACACATAAGATGAACTCTACCATGCACAATCGATAAACCATCGTCAAAGGCAATGTTATTAAAACATAACTTAGACATGGACAAAAAATGTCACCTTTAACCTATGTTTTAGTCCACTTCTCCGTTAATTTGATTAAATGGAGACAATGGATAAGTTTTACCCCCAAAAGGCCATACAACCAAACATGGCCATTACCAACTACTTGCATCCATTATGGGCATTGTCATCTACTAGTTGACTAAAAGGAGTGCACAAATTAAAACAGTATCTTTGCTTATTTTCTTGCATATGATTGTAGTTGCTTTGGACAAGAAAGATTCATGCAGTGGTAAGCTACTTAACAGAACAAGGAATAGAAGCAACTTAATTCGAACACTAAATAAAGCTTTATACCTTGATTTGTTGTTATAGTTAAGGCAATGCTAAAGGTATACCTATTATATCAAGTCGAATAGGCACTTGCGAGTTTCTGTCCAAAGAGCTGGGTGTAGATGACATTCCCACAATCTCTCTATATCCCTTCCAAAATGTTTTAAAATATCTTGCTGTTGTTTCTGCTGCCATGAAATATTCTTCATAAACCCAACATAAATTTGATCAGTCATCTTGTAGGTATAATCCATATTACTGCTCACAATCTTGAGAGCCCTCTTATCCACGATTTATTCTTGGAACAAATTGTTTACATAGCATAAAAATCTAGCTTTATTTTCAATGTATATTTGATTTCCTAGATGTTGTTAACAAACGAACCATTGATCCATTGTAGAGGCAAAACCTAGAGTTGCAAGTGTAATTGGATGATGCAGTGATAGAACATGACAATGTGACAACCTTGTGACAAGAGAAGCTATCGACGACCAATGAGATAGAGCTGGTACACACCAAATCTTTCAAACCACTAACCATTTGGCCACATGAAGATCCACCTGTTGTACATCATGACAAATAGGGTAAGAATTTTAATTTTGAAACTGTTATGAAACTAGCTCACAAAAAGATAGAAAAGATAGATAAACGCCTTAGAAATAAGTCTATTTGAGGGGGAAACCTCCTTTACATTACACAAATGAACAATTCTTGGATGATACAATTGACAAGACCTCATTTCTATATATAGGAGTCTAAGGGGTCATAATATAATAAGAGCCAACATAACAATAATAATGTAAGGGTACAATAATAACAATAGTGAGCTTTTATGGGGCACAATAATAACAATATGGGGACTACATGGGCACAACAATATAATAAGGGGGTTGTACTAATGATGATAAGGGGTTACACTAGTATTATAGGGACCTAACATGCCCCTCTTCTTCAAAAAGTGTTGTCCTCAACACTTGAGTAGTTCTCAATGTTTCTGTATAAAATTCTTGTCCTCCCATGTGGAATCTTTAGTGGGTAAGTTCTTCCATTTGATGAGATACTTTGAAATTGATCGATTTCGTAGCTGTTGGGTTCTTGTTTCTGTGGCTACTCTAGGCTCCAATATGATTTTTCCCTCGTCAAGTTCTGGCAGTATTGTTTGAGATGGGATATTTTGCAACTTTTGAATGAGTGTCCGCACTTGTTCGTACTTTTTCCATTCATCCCTTGCTTCGTTTATCCAATCTAGTTGGATAATAGAAATAGCACAAAACAATGTTTCCACATCCTCATCCTTTCTTGAGAATGCATCTGCAACAAATTTTGCTTCCCTTTTTTGTAGATGATTTCAAAGTCATAAGCCAATATATTTGTGACCCACTTTTTTTGTTCTAAAGTTAATCTTTGTTCTAAAAAGTATTTTAGACTATCATGATCCATTTTTACCTTGAAGTGTCTTCCCATTCGGTAAGGTTGCAATTTCTTAAGTGCATGTAGTATTGCCAACATTTCCTTCTCATAAATAGCTTGCTTGAGATGTAGCCGTAAAATACCCAATCGCCTACATCAAAACATCTTTCACTGCGATGTTGATTTGCCTCTTGTTTCATTTGATTCTACGCCAAAGTGGTGTTATCATTTAAAAGTTGGAGAACTTGTTGTTGATGCTTGATTTTATATTTCACTGCTTGAACATTTTTATTCTTGATATGTCCTTTTATCTTGAGAGTTTGAGGAGTGATAATTTCTTCCAATGCATTACAAGATATGGTCAGATTCATTTCTTGATGCTTGATGTGATCTTTCACTTCTTGAATATTTTTCTTCTTGATATGTCTTTCTATCTTGATAGTTTGAGGATTGGTAATTTTAGCCAATGCATTACAAGATATGGTCAGATTCATTTCTTCTTTCTCAATGTGATCTTTCACTTCTTGAACCTTTTTCTTCTTGATATGTTCTTCTATCTTGAGAGTCTGAGGAGTGGTAATTCTTGCCAATGCTTTACAAGATATGGTCGGATTCATTTCTTCTTTCTTTGGGGTTGGTTCCTGGTGTATATCCCCTTCTTTTGATGTTTTTTGATGCTTTTCTTCCTCCTCTTCATAATCTATGTAAAATAATTTATTCTCAGCACACTTATGACCTTTAATGTATTTGTTATCACAATTGTAACAAATCCCTTTTGCTCTTTTTTCTTCCATTTGCTGTGGTGTCAACCTTGTAGGTTGTGGAAAGCTAGGAGAAACAACACTCCCATCTTTATAGTTGTGATGGGTAGACTTCTTTGTTGTCATAATTTTTCTTTCCACTTTTCTTGCCAACTTGAATTCCCTCTCCAATGAACCAGGTTACCAAAGACGAACCTCATGTTGAATGTTATCCTTTAAAGTCCCTATGGAAACATCAATCCTCTGCTTCTCTAGAATATCATTTTCCCTTATATTCAATTTTTGAAATTCCTCAATGTGCTATGCCATTGAACACTTTTGTTTGAGATTTATCAATTAGCTAAAGAAGGTGTTTCTCTTTGTATCCTCATAATGTGCTATCATTTCCTCCGTGAAAATTGACCACGTAACAAGTGGTTTACGAGAACAAAGCCCTTTATACCATAAAAATTGATATGGTTCTAAATATGAAGATGCAATACATACCTTTGTAACAGTTGCACCTCATGTAGAACAAAATATTGTTCCATCTGTCGTATCCAATTTACCAGATCCTTGCCATCAAACTTCCCCATATTGTCTTTTCTTGATTTTAGGAGATCGATCTTGAAATGGTTGTAACTTTGTAATTTTATATCTCCAAGTTCTGAAATTTTGTCCTGCAGTAACCCTTTGAGTCTTTTTTCTAACCCCACAAGTCTGATCATAATTGGATTCCCAAAGAAAGAGTTATGTCCAATCTCCCGCGATGACCTAATTATAGACTAGTTCAGTAGAGAAAATTTGTACGATGTGCCACGTTTCACTGTTTCGACCTTAGGTTCTGAAACTGATACCCAACAAAATAAAGTCCGTCTTTTTTTCTGTCACTTTTTACGAACTTTGAATTAGATTCTCTGAGCGAGAGTTATGACGATTTTCCCCAGGTCATCTGTTTGGTATGTAATTCGGGAGCCTGCAGAAACCCTAAATGTATTGAACTGTATCTTCGAAAATATAGCGAAACAAGATATGAAATGTGGGTCCGAGCTGCACCACGATTTCAGCTCAAATGGGTTTTAATTTCAAAGTCTGAACCTTCGTAGAAAACAAATTATAGCGAAAATTCCAAGATGACCTGTTTGAGATTGAATTTTGGAGCTTACAAAAACCCTAACTTCCTCAGATCATAGCTCTGAAAATATACCGATAGAAGATCTGAAATTCAGACCCGAGGTTCAGACCGATTTCTTCCCAAACGGGTTTTTTTTGTAGCTTTTGAACATTTGTAGTAAAAAGTTATAGCAAAAATTCGACGATGACCTGTTTGGAGCAGCGAAACCCTAGAATCCAAAGCTCTGATACTAAATGTTATGAAACCAACTCACAAAAAGATAGAAAAGATAGATAAATGCCTTAGAAATCAGCCTCTTTGAGGAGACAACGTCCTTTACATTACACAAATGAACAATTCTTGGATGATACCAATAACAAGACCTCCTTTTTATATAGAAGATTAAAAAGACATATTTAAATAAAAAAACTCAATTAATAAATATTAATACTTTATTAAATAGAATTAATTTACACATTAATTTTTTTTTTAATAAATATATACTTGCAAGTTGGACATTCAACTAAACATAACTTGAGGTGCACACATCCAGACTGCTTGCAATTATAGTCACCATGATATCAGCCACTATTTTCTCTTTCCACATATTTTATCCAATGCTCCTTCGGACTATTTTCCTGGTTGTTGCAATGGTTTTTCCCGTGATTCTAAATCCGAGTAATGTTAAACGTTACTCAAAGCTCTTCTCTTGGAAGCCACGTTTATTAATTTGTGTGAAAATAACTTAACATAAGCAACATTTATTAATCATTTAATGAGTCACTTTATCTTGATTGTAGATAACACTCCAAATTTGAAGGGCAAACATCATTACGCATTCTTAAAACCCTGAATAATACATATGCTAATTGTAATATAAACCTATGGGTTTCATCGAACAATGAGGAAGGGGATTCAAAATTTCAGGATAATAGAAACTATTTGTAAAATATTACATATTGTAAGAGCCAAATTGCATCCACTTACGTCTTCTCAAAGATTAATATATATATATATTAAGATTTCTAAAAAATAATAAGTGAAATTGTTTAATATAATTATAATATTATAATAATTGATTAATATAATAAGTTATATATATAATAAATAATATGTATATTATATAATGGTTTAATAATTATAATAATAAGTTTAAATTGTTTAATATATTTAAAATATAATTCTATATATTATTTGTTTTATTTCTTTTTTAATAAGCAAGGCATTTATTAAATCTCACAATATTTGTACCTTTGGATATGTAGGTGAAGTCACTCAATGTTGGCTCAATTCCTAATGTTTTTCATAGGTGAATTTACTCGTAAAATACATTTTTACCAATGAGATCTTCACCATCTAGTATGTAGGATGACATTTCCATGTGTCCATCCTCAAACCATGACATTTCCATGTGTCCATCCTCAAACCATAACATGTAGCTGAGCGATAAATGTTAAATGTCTAAAAGTTGTGTCCAAATGTTATTTGAATACTTCAATATAATTTTATTTGAGAGCCTTTTATTTAAATTTGCATAAATTTAAATTTAGACAATGTTGGAAGTAGACTTGCATATTGTTTCTACATTTAAAATAACAAATTTTCTCACAGTATTTTAAAATAACAAATTTTCTCAAAGTGTTGATAAGAGTATTTGAATTTTAACTTTTTTATAAACAATTTTATGGATTCATTGTTTAAAGAGATTCCATGCTTTAAGTGAATTTTTTAAATAATGGAACTCATTTACATATAAAATATAATTTTTTTTTTTTTAAGAAAACATTTTACTATGTTTAATGTATTTATCTTAAAGAGATTTGTTAGATTTACGAAAGTAAAATATTGTTATTTGAGTTGATTAAATGTGTTTTGAGTAGTTAGAAGAAAAATGTTAATCTAATGTTGAGTCCTAGAAAAATTTATAATTTATTCTCAATATTATTTTCAAAAATATTTTAATTTTTTTCTCTAAATAAATCTTAAAATCTTTAAAACCTAAAACTAATCAACAATAAAATTCAAAATCATTACATTAGTATACTCATCAAAATTTTAAATATAAGTAAAAATAGTAACACTCATTCTTTTTAATCAGCCAAACTAACTTAATTAAAATTATATTTAATTTATATAAAACTTATTAAACTACAACTCAACTAGAAAATGATCTAAAAAAGCATGATACGTTGGTAAAAGCATTATTAATACAAAAGTGACTGTAAAAATTCCAATCACATTCCAAGAATAATTCCTTTAATAAATCTACTCCAATAATTAAATCAGGCTTTCCACCTTTCTTGGAAGTATATGTACTATGATTATTTGTCTACATTTATTTACATTGGTGAGCTTAATATATTACTTAAATGATTAAGTGAAAAGTAATGATTAAATAATATTTCCTCTAAGACGGATTCCACCATGCATAGTCATGTTGATTCGAGGGTGGTTTGAGAGTAGTGGACCTCCACCACCCGTTCTTCCATGTGAAGGTGGTATGAATGATTGCCTCGCTCATCTAACTACTCATCGGTTTATAGTTTGTCTAATTTATTTGTTGTAAGTATTGATATAACTAGTAACATTGTTTGGTTTTTTATATTTGTATCCAGTTGCTTAGGTTTAATGCCTTTCTTATTATATATGTTTGTTGTATTTTGTTTTTTGTTTCCTAAATATGTTTTTTTGCCTAAGATATTCATTATTAATTTTTTATATAATTTATTTAATTAATCTTTTTAATAATTTGTATTTAAAATTATTAATTTTTTATGAATTATAAAAATTTTTATTTATTTTTATATAATTTTAATTGAATAATAAATTGAATTCTTATCGTCGGCTTCCATCTTTCTAATATATAATTTTTCAAAGTTTTAGAGAAATATTGTTGTAATATTTATACCTTTATCTAATTGTTTAAGTTTAACTCTTTGTTTATTATATTTAGTGAAGGTATAAGTATATAATAATCATGTGGCGTTGTCTAACCATCAATTTATTATTATTATTATTTTTTATTTTTTTGATAATTATTTATTGAAATAAAGTTTTCTAAAAACTTTACTTTAATTATTTGATTTTTTGTTGAAATTTGTAATGTTTCTTTTTTTCATACATATTTTTGATTTTTTTTATAAAAATTTGTATGTTTTATTTTTTTTCATACCATATTTTGCAAAATTTTATATGGAATATGGATGAGTCTTATATTACATTCATGTATTCATGTTTTTTTTCTTTTCAATATAAACATATTTTTTTTTTTTTTTTTTTTATTGCATATTTATATATCAAATTTTTAAGTTATATGATATCCATTTTTTTTTGGTTTGGAAATATCAATTGGTTATCTACATCAAGGGACTTTACAGTCTTCAAAATCATTACGCAGTTCTCTTACCCCATCATTTCGCCACCTCATTGTTTGCTCACAAGCATCTGTTATTCCACATGATGCCACTCCTTTCTCATGCAGGGTGAATGCATGAAGATGAGTTACACTTTTGAGCCAAACGTGATGATAAAATTTCAAGTTTTTCGTCTTTTATCAAATTGAAGCTCTCAAAATTTATATAATCACTGTGAAGTTTGATTCAGAGTAAAAAGGAAAATTGTGGAGAATTATGTGGTTGTCCTAATGATATTTTTTGCAAAACAATTTAGTGTCGTATAATATGCCAATTTTTCATTAAATGAAATGCTTATCCTTGCAAATTTTCACACATCTTAAGAGGTTTGTGTGTTCATGTAGCATAACTTAGTCTAAAATGTGTAATTTTTAATATATATATATATATAATATATATATATATATAGATATATGAGCATATCTACACTAATGAGCCTAAGTTTTTTCATACTAAAAAAATAAATTTTCATGTAAAATTATATTCTTTATTATTTTCCGAAGTTGGTGAAGTAACATTTCAATTGCATTTTGCAGATACATGTGTTTGCATAAGGTTTTTTTCCACTATTTAAATAAATTAAAAAACCAAGATTACATTTTGAAGAGGACTCATAAACGAAGATAGTTGTATTTTTTGAAATTTTTCTGTTGTGTATATTTTATGATATTCATTTTTTATTCAACTTCTTTATAATTGCTCAAAAAATTTTCAAGCATTATGTTTAAAAGAAATTAGATGAAAAATATCATATGAATTTGAAAATTTCAAACTCATATGACATTGTATAAAGGATTCCTTCATGAATGCAACATGATCAAGTCTGCCACCTAAGGACATTTTTTTCCCTAAGTCTGCTAGGGTACAAAACGGTGTTGTAGGAAATTTTGTAGAAGGGGTACTGAAATTGTGGATTTTAGGACTTCAGGACTCGATTGAGTGCTTAAAGTGCTCGATTAAGAGTTTAAATTTTAAATTCAAATAGCTTGATTGAGGGTTTCTTAAACCCTCGATCGAGCCTTTGTAAATTTTTTTTTGAATCCCATAATTAAGATTTTAGAATCAATAAAGATCTAAAATTTAAGTTTTTACCACATTTTAAAATTCCAAATTTCATTATAATTTGTGTTATCATGTGGTCATGGATAAACCTTATTAAATTTAATAATAATAATAATAATAATATTATTATTAAATTATGAAATCTGATATTAATATAAAAAATTAAT
>APFE030315519.1:16461-27373 GCA_000404065.3 Pinus taeda
ATTTAACCTATTTTTTTTCTATAAATCTAACATAAGAAAATATTTAATATTTTTAAATCCCGAAGTAATCATAACCTAAAGAAATAAAACCTAAACAATTTCAATTAGAACACATGAAGCGTTCTATGTATCTCTGATGGAGGTAGTTGGAACATTAATATTTTGGAAATTTTTATACAATATTTCCATGGAAAATTATCACTTTCCCTCTAGGTGAATGTACAAAACACATTTGAAATCTTGCATTTTAAATATGTATTTAAAAAAAATTGTTGTAAGACATCAAAAGAAAATATATATATATATAAACATTATATTTTAATTGTCAACGTATTTTAAAATTTTTGAAATATAAGAGAGAAGATGTGGGGAGAGGGGGACATCAAAGATGAGAGAGGGAGAGGAGGAGAGAGTCCCAAGAAAGAGATAGCTTGAGGGATTAGTTGGACGAAAAGATAGGAAGGAAGCAGTTCAAGACATATAGAGAGAAAAAGGTGTAGAGAGAGAGAGAGAGGGAGTGACAAAGGAGAGATGGAGAGAGAGTGTGTATGTTTGGGGGTGATATAGAAATACAAAGAAGGAGAGATTGAGAGAAGGGGGGAAGGGGGAGAACGAGAGAAAGAGGGAGATAATCATAGAGTTGTGGGACGAAGCAAGAGAGAGAGAGAGAGAAAGAGAGAGAGAGAGAGAGAGAGAGAGAGAGAGAGAGAGAGAGAGAGTGGCGAGGGGAAGAGATAGAGGGAGGTGGGAGAAGAAAGGAAGAGAGAGAGAGTACTTGAGAGGGAGGGAGAGAGAGAGATGGATTTGGTGGGGAAGAGATAGGGAAGTAAGAAGGAATGCATATAAAGTGAGAAAGGTGGAGAGAGAGAGAAAGGGAGCAACAATGGAGATGGAGAGAGAGGGAGAGAGGAGAATAGGAGGGATGAGAGATAGAAGGGGAGAGGGAGAGGGAGGGAGATATAGATAGATATGGAGAAACAATATGTATGTTTGTAGGGTGATATAGAGAGATGAATAAGGAGAGACAGAGGGATATAGCGATATAGATGGCAGGGGGATAGAAGGAAGAAGAGAGGGATATACGAAGGGAGGAAGAGATAAGTATGAAGAGAGAGTGTGTGTGTGTCTGGGGGGTGAGATACAAAGACAAATAAGGAAAGATGGAGGGAGGTATCGATATAGATGGAGGGGGGGAGAGAAAGGGAAGAAAATTCCTTGCACTAGATGCATTGATTTCAGTGTATAGATGCCACTTTATAATCCTATTTGATTTCTTACATTATATGCATTGATTTATGTGTATATGTTGATTTTAATTCTGTTTCATTGCTTGCATTATATGCACTAATTTCATTAAAGATGTTAATTTACAATATTGTTTGATTAAGCTTGCATTAGATGCATTGATTTCAATGTAGATATTGATTCCTAATCCTATTTGATTGCTAGCACCAGATGCATTGATTTCAGTGTAGATGTTGATTTCTAACCCTATTTTATTTCTTGCAGGATTATATGCATTGATTTAAGTGTAAATGTTTATTTCTAATCCTATTTGATTGTTTGCATTAGATGCATTGATTTTGGTGTAGATGTTGATTTCTCATCCTATTTGGTTGCTTGCATTAGATGCATTGATTTCAGTGAAGATGTTGATTTTTGATTTGATGTAACTAGATATATGGTGTACATTAATTTCAAGGTAATTAGTTCAACATTGTGCATTGATTTGAGTGTAAGAACAAAAAAATGATTGCCAACATGCATTATGACTAAGATTTTGTAGTTAACCTCAAATAAGATAAAATCGAATAAAACTTGTATTTGCAACTTTTACATCTCCACATATCTTAAAATTGAATATAACTTATTTCAATCATATTTGGAGTTTTTAAAAATTGAATAAAGTTTTTTTTTTTTTGGTCAAGTAAGAATGGAGCTTTCTATTAACCGAAACAAGTACATTACATATTTTACAAAGTAAACCAAACTTCCTTGTGTTTACCAAAAAATGGTCCACATGACCTAACTGAAGCGGAGTTGGCTTTAAACCTTTAAAACTCAGAACCATCCCCTCTATCGAGAGATATGGCTAACACAGGTAATGCACAAAAACCTGACCCGCAACCCATAAGGTCAGATTTCAAAATTATTACATTCGCTACCATAAAAAACGACAGGTCTGCATTCTCGGTACAACGCTCTCCCACTGCACTCACCGAACCCTGATCACCAATTGGCCTGACAACCTCTGTCCAGCTAATTCAACTATCAATAGCTAACGTTGAATCACATATTCACATCCGACCCTCCAATTTCACAACCGACCCTCCACCGTTGGGATTTCAGGTGGACAAGTAGCTCGAGGAATACCCGCCCGAAAAGTGGTATCCTCTTTCCTCCTCGCTGCCACGTGTCACTTGAAGAGTGGAATTGGAGGCCTTCCTCGCAATATTGGTTACCACTTAGACCCCTTCTAAAATGCCACTCGTGGTACGAGAAACCACTTCCCCGCGAATTAACTTGCGCGCTCTTCCACTGAGTAATGACTGTCGATCCAACCTATCAGACGCTTCCCATTCTTTCCTCCTTATGCCGTTGATCTTTTGATTTTCGATGGATTTAATCTTAAACCCCAGTTTCTCTGCTTTTGCCTGAATCAATGTGTCGCCATTGATCCATACAGTGATCAATGAACAAAAAAACCTATAACACTTCCAAATCTGTCCTCACGCCACTACATCCTTGGTCTTCCTCCGCTGATCTCACCCTTTCCCATTGCTTCATATCTTTGGAAGCCTAACAGAGACAATCCTCTAATAGTTTTCCTGGGGGTAACAACTCCCAGACGTGCCGGGTGTCCATTTCCTTATTAATCACTCCTTCGTTTGCCAAACGATCTGCTACCATGTTATATTTTCTTTTCACATGGACAAAGATTACAGTTTTTAAGGTTTGTAGGTGGGAGTAGATACGGTGAAAGACTTGCGAGAGCCTCTAGTGTTTCGACACTTTATCCAGTGATGCACCGTTGCATATTTTCTTGGATGCTCTAAGAATCAATTCCAAATCTGCTTCAATGATGACATTATATGAATCTGAATCCACCAATATTTCCAAGCATTGCTCTAGGGCCATGAGTTCCGCCATGTTATTAGTGGCCTTCCCCAAGTGGCCATGAAATATATTCTTTATTTGCCCCTGTTCATCTCTTATAACAGCTCCAAAACTAGCTAACCCTGGGTTGCCCTTAGATGCTCCATCTATATTGACCTTTCAGAAACCGTAAGGAAGAGGCCTCCAAATGTTTATATCTGAATTTATTTGGCTCACTCCCTTGATAATGCCCTATGGGCTTATGTATTGGAGACCCAAATGTAGTAGAATGCTCGCATCTTGTGGTAGAGGAGGGTCCTTAGGAAGCTTCCTCAACAAGCTACTGACTGTGTCTTTGAGCTGCCTTAAAATTTGGTCAATTATGTGCTGGGGCTTGCTTGCTTTGTTCTTGAAGATCTGACTATTGCGCTCTTTCCAGACATTCCAGATGACAAAGCCTGGAACCAGGGTCCATGCTTTATTAGTAATTTCATTCCCTGAGAAGTTTTTCCTCCAATTCTTCAAAGTGTTGGAGATGCTGAGTCTGTCACTATTAGTGTGCCTAAAGATTGAGGCCACCCATTCCCACATGATGGAGGTGAAAGGGAAGAGGTTGAGAAGGTGATCCATCATCTCCTCTTGTGAACCAAAAAGGTAACATTTGGATGGTCCAGTGAAGCCTTTTTTCAGGATATTCTCCCAAGTTAAGATTTTCTTTTCATGAACTAGCCAAATAAATAACTTTATTTTCATCGATTGGGGGCTCTGCCAAAGATTCTTCCAAACATGATCAGGATTTAGATAGTTAAATCCTGTTACTACCTGTTTAGCTTCTTTGAGGTTAAAGTTTCCTTCAGTGTTCTTTCCCCATCTTAGTTGGTCAAGTAAGGAGGATACCAGAATCCTCCTATGCTCTAGATCCTGGGTAAGAGAGTTTGCCTGGGCCCTCAGAGGACTCTCATCACTGTGGCCTAGATCCTTCCAAGTTCTCCATTTTCCATTGTTCCTTTCCTGGTCCCAGAAGTCTTTTACCATAAGTAGACCTTTGTTGTCTGTGTCATTCTTGAGAGCTACTAATTCATCCTTATATAAGTTAGGTTCCTGCTGCTAGTTGTCCTCCCAAAATCGTACTAGGTTCCCAGCTCGAATTTCCTAGAAACTATGTTGCTGAACAATACTTTTATTTTCCCAGGAAAGGTTCCAAATGTAGGAGCCCTTAATGTGCCCTGACATTCTAATGTGATATTTCTCCTGCAAATTCTTGGTATATTTTTTTTTCCAAAGCTTAGCCCAGGGAGTTTCCGATTCCTTGATCCATCTCCACCAGAGTTTAGCTCCCGAAACCTTGCTGATGGTTTCAAGATCATGAAGCCCCAAGTCACCGTGGTTCTTGGGTTTGCAGATCTTGTCCCAGGTTACTAAATCCCTTTTCTTTTTCTCTTCTCCTTTGCCCCATAGAAAGTCCCTTTGTATGCTCCCGATCTGCTGCTTAAATCCTTTACGAGCAGGAAGAGTTGAGAACATGAATATAGGAATGGCCTGCAAGATAGCCTGTGTGAGCACAAGGTGCCTCGCCATGTTTAAAGACCTGCATGTCCATTTTCGGATCTTGTCCTGTAGTTTATTTATAATTGGCTCCCACACTTCCTTGCTGGGAGGTTTATCTGTGAGAGGTATGCCCAGATACTTGGAAGGTAGCTAGTCCCTTTGAAACCCAAGAATTCTAGTGATATTTCTTTGAATAGTGTTGGGTGTGGAGCCTAATTATCTTCTATATTCAAAGGTTTCAGCCGAATGTATACCCCAGGAAAATTGTACACCCCTCCACGTGGGGGGGACTTGTCCCCCTCGTGGGGGTCCAGGGGCCAGCGGTCTCCTAGCGGGGGTTCCGGGGCAGCACCCCCAAAGCTAAAAATAGATGTAAAATTGCCTTGTAAAAGTCTAGTAATTTCTAGTCAATCTGGGCCGTTCATTAGGCGGAATATCTGACGGTAGAAGTTATGTTTTGTTTAGGTTTTTTTGCCCTAGAAGGCAACCCCTCACTATATATGAGGGAATTGTATTGCGTCTAGGTATATCTGTATTCTGAGTGAGCAAAAGAGAGGAGATTGAGAGCGAAGAGGGTGTTACATCGGATCTGTTGTAGGTTGTATCTCTTCAATTTGTTGGATAATATAAAAGGAAGGATTGGTTGTTTCTTCGTGGACGTAGCCAAAACTGGGTGAACCACGTATATTTGTGTGTCTCTTGTTTTATGTGTTTTCTGTGTTTATATTTCTGCAATATTTTATGTGTTCCATTGCTCTGTAATATATAATTTTTTAACAAATAGTAATGTCAGTGTTAAGGAAAAAACTTTTGATTTGTTGAGGCTTACCTCTATTCCAGCAGCCATAGAAAAGTCATTCAAAATTTGTTTGATCGTTATGGATTCCCTGACCGTAGGTAAGCCCTGCAACATTCTGTCATCCACAAATTGCTGATGTGTGTTTACCGCTCCATCCAAGGTGAGTTTGATTCCCTGGATTCTTCCTTCAGCATTAGCCATTTTAATCGCTCTACCAAGCCCTTCCATCATGAGAACAAAGAGGAAGGGTGAGAGCAGATCCCCTTTTCTTAGACCTCTGGAGGGTGTGAAGAGCCTTGAAGGAGCGCCATTAAGTAGGATGGAGAAACTAGTCGTGGTAACTAGTGCCATAACCCATCTTATCTAGTTTTGGTCAAAACCATATGCTTTTAGAATTTCCCTTATATAAGACCAGCTTAGCTTGTCATAAGCTTTTTCTAGGTCTAATGGAATGATCATACCAGCTTGTTTGTTGCTTTTGAGAGAGTGTACCACCTCATGAGCTTAGATGATATTATTGAGGATTTGTCTTCCTTCCACATAACCTGTTTGCTCCTATGAGATGAGAGATGGTAAAAGGGGCTTGCGTCTATTGGCGATCACCTTGGAAATAATTTTACACACCACATTACATAATGATATGGGTCTGAAGCCATCTGGAGTCATGGCATTTTACTTTTCTGGGATCAAAGCTATGAAGGAAGCGTTAAATGCCTTCAGAACTTTTTTGTATCTTCTTGAGTCTTCCACCACCTCAAGGATATCCTGTTTGATTGTTTTCCAACATGCTTTGAAGAAGTCTACATTAAACTCATCCAGGCCTGGAGCTTTTCCAATTTTCATTTCATTGATCACCTCACTGACCTCCTCTTTTGACACTGGCCTATTAAGATTGTGGTTATCTTCTCTAGTGACCAGCTGAGGGATATATTGAGTGAAATGGTTGATGAACCTAGATCTGTCCTCTAGAGGCTCCTCTGCAATACTGAGGAAATGTTGTACAAGGAGAGATTCCATGTCTTTGTGAGAGAAAATTTCTCTCCCTTGAGAGTCTTTGAGCTTTGTACTTCTATTGTGTGCTCTGTGATCCATGGTGGATTTGTGAAAGAACCTCATGTTTCTTTCTCCCTCTCTAATTGACTGTATCCTTGACTTCTATCTCCATAAAATATTCTTTTGCAAGCACCGATCTTCCCATTCTTCCTGCAAAGAATCAGCTAGATTTTTCCACTCCTCGGTAAAGTCCTCTATGATGTTGATCTGATTGATTTCCTGGAGTTTCTGCTAAGCTATTCTTTTGGCTTTGAAGATATTTCCAAATTCCTTTTTGTTCCAACCTTTAAGCTTGGATTTGATATGTTTAAGTTTCTATTGGAGCATGAAAATTCTAATGCCTTTAATGTTTAGATCCTCTTTCCACCATTTGTTAATATTACTGTTGAATTCAGGGTGAGAGAGCCAGGCATTCGCAAACCTGAAATGTTTGTTTCTTGGTGTACCCATAAAAGTGGCTTCTAGCTGTATAGGCCAGTGATCTGAACCTCCAAAGGGAAGAATAGAAGCTGTCATGGCAGGGCTTGAGAGAAAGAGTTCCTCTGAGATAATAAATATGTCTAATTTAGAGGCGACTTGTGAAGCCCCTCCCCTATTGTTGTTCCAGGTGAAGGTCCATTTATTGTTTAAGTGTCCACTAATCCCATGTTCATTATGAAGTTCGGGAAAGCCATGGAGTCTCTGCCTAGCTGCCTGATGCCCCCTTTTTTCTCTGTAAGAGATCTTATCATATTGAAATCTCCTGCAATGATCCAGGGAATATTAGGATATCTTGCTCTTAGTTCCTCAAGGAAGGTAAGAAGCTTGAATTTGTCTTCTTGCTTTTGAGGGTCATAGACATTTGTGATCATGTATATCTCCTTATACCCTAAAGGTTGACATACCAAAGAAAGATAGTTCCTAGATGCCTCAACATCCAGGATTCCAAATTTTTGTGGGTCCCACAGTGTGAGAATCCCCCCCGCTGAGTTTTTTTATTTAACCTCTGGATACTCATACTTGATTATCCATTTATTATGTATTTCTCTAATCTTATCCATTGAACATTTTATTTCTTGAATAACAACCATATCTGTTTTTTTTTTCTTTTATTCTATTACTGAGATTTCTTTGTTTCCTTCTATTTCGTATGCCTCTGATATTCCAGGTTGTGAGCTTCATTAAGAAAGATTAGTAAAGGAGTAATTGGTAAGCTCTTTCATCTTACCTGAGTTAATCAATAGTTTCCCACATTCATACAACAACTCCTTCTATCTTTTTCTTCCTCTTTTATTGCCTGGGTTATTTGGAGATTGTGCTTGTGTCTCCTCCATCATTTTGACCCCTCTATATTCCTGGATTTCATGATTTATTTTGACTCCAGTTCCATTTGATTGTGATCTCCATAGGAAGAGTTGTTGAACCCTATCATATTCCTCTTTTGGCAGGGAGTCCACTCCTTTGGTCGTCCCTTGTTCCAGAAATTTCTCTAGATCAAGATTTTCCCTATCTAGAATCTCCTGCAGTTCCTGGTCCTCCGTACCTGCCTCACTTGGAGTCATCTCATGGTCCTGATTTATCTCCCTAATGGTTTCCATGATATCTTCCATGCTTTAATCCCTTTCCTTCTTAGTGATAATATTCTCCATTTCCTGGTTTGTTTCTTTGTTTCATTTGTCTTCTTTTAGGATCTTAAAGCTATTGTGGCTCGGTTGTTTTTCCTCATTGATATTCTTTTGCTGCCTCTTTCTGCCTTTCCATTTGCCTCCAACCTTGGTAAAACCCTCAGGATTGTTATCCATTGTGGTTTTCACAATTCTGTCCATGTTGTTTGTTGGAGAGTCTCTATATAGATTCCCATGCTCATGGCATTTGCGACACCTAAATGGGATGTGCTCATAGTCCACCACCTGCACCCATTCTTCATCATATACTTCTAAAATTATCACGTCCAGAAGTGCTCCAGATAAATCCATTTCCACACATATCTGGGTGAAGGAGGTTTATTTACCTTTCAAAGTCACATTTGAGATCTTTAGAAAATACCCCAGTTTGTTGCCTATTGTTTTCAAGGATTAATCTAGAGGAAGGGAGTATAGTTTGATCCATACTGGTACCGATGTGAATGTCTCGCGTTCCGAGACAAAGTTGATCCTCCATGGCTGCATGTAGAGGCCTGCCACAACATAGAAATATGGTCCTCCTTCGAACACTCTGTCTTTATCCTCTAGGCTTGTGAATACTAATAGAAGAAGCCCTTAGATACCATATGAAGGTGTATTTCCCCCTTTGGCTTCCAGTGGCTCCTTATCCATACCTGCAGTGCCCTCTCCGTCGGCCATATCCCCATGGATTTGCATATGACTGTATATTTTGTCATATGATCCCTATGCACCTATAGCACTGGGGCACTTAAGATGACCCTAGGTATGATGTTCGACTTGGGTTTGCAGACCCTAGTTGTCCTTATGGAAGTAGGTTTTTAACTGCTACCCCCTTTTTCCTTCTCCTTACTAGCTTCCTGCTGCTCCCCTTCCCGTTCATGAGGTTTGCTTCTTCCCAATGTTTCCGTGTTTCTTGCCTCTATTGCCTTCTCCAGAGGTTTCTTGAAACTCTTATTTCCCACAACCTTGTTTCTATCTGTAACTACTTGACTGTAGGAGGGAGCAACAATCCCCCCTGCGCGTCCTTCCATGGTGCCCAATGCCAAAACCCTACCGCCAACCCTAGATCAAGTTGAAGAGCTTTGTAGTAACTGGGAAACTCCCTCTTCTTTCTTAACTGGGGCATCAATCATTTACTCTCAGATCAGACTTTTTCTTCATAAATGGAACTAACGCATTCGAATAAATCTTATTTCAATGATAAGGAATTGATTGAAATATTTGTATAACTACTTGCAAAATTTAGGAAAGTTGATAACATTGTAATAGAAATGTCGTCATATATCGATTTTTAACCTCTATATTAAATTTCAATTCTACTGATTTATATCATGTTATGATTAAGCTATTGTAGATACTCAAAATAAAAAAATGTTTTTTAAAACTATTTGTGTTTTTCAATCCTATTTTTCTTTTTTAATTGAACCTTGAGATAAGAAATTGATTGAAATACTTAGAAAAGTTGTCCATGCAATGGTATAAGGGGAGGGTCACAAAAAATTTCATATATATTATATATATATATATATATATATTATATATATATATATATATATATGTATATAGATATATATACAATATGGATGACTTTATAATTCAAATAATTTATTTTCAAAATTGAATTGTAATAACATACACGTTGATTGCACTAAAAGTCAATTTCTAGAAGCTAATATGAAGCATGATTGTAATTTTTTCCATGTTCAATATTAAATTGATACATGATATATTTTAGTTCATTTTAAGTATCAAAGTGACTTGCACCATAACTTAATATTGTACTTATTTTCATAATCTATGAAACTAGAAATCAAAATTGTTATATTTTACTGATAAAAGTTATAGTATATAATTTTGTTTAAATTAGTGAAATAATTTTAAAAGATCCATAAAATTCAAAAATTAATGAGCATCCATAAATGAGATTAATGCAATTCTATAAACTGAAATAGTAAATACATGTATCAATAAACTATCCATATGAAATATATACAAATTAGAAATATCACATGAACATCCATAAACTGAAATAATAAGCATCCATAAACTAAAATAATGTCCATGTACATCCATACACTGTCCATTTATGAAAATATACAAAGTTTGTATCACATGTGAATGTGCCCTATGAAATGATCCTGAAAATATACAAATTATCCACTCCAAGTACCACTAGAACTCCTATGTGAATTTTGTCGTGTAAAGTAAGTGTCCATAAGTTGGTACTGTAATATAACACATTCAATTCAAACTAATTATATCAATATTTGTACAAAATAAATAATATGGAAATAAATGATTTTGAACCACATTTTTATTACATATACATGAATATACTAACCTCAGTCAAGTTCAAATGAAATTCAGATAGGACGGGGGTCTATTGAATCTAGGTTTGGTGCTCCCCTACTTGTGGCTCAATGATTGGGGCCTGCATCAATGGGCCCACATCATCAATGCCTCTAAACCCAATATATCACTCATGTGTATGCATAACAACAACATCAACAACACTCTACATATGGGCCTATGTCCACAATGACAAGGATGTTGGGTTGTGTTATATTCTTTCCACAATAGCCCACATAGTTAACTGGGGGTCAGAAGGGGGGTGGAGCCCCCCTTTCTTTGCATAGTGGGGGGTCACAGGGGGTTTTAGGGGTGCAGCTAACCCCACTCTATGGGGTCTGGGGCAGCGCCCCAGAAAATTTTGGTTTTGGACCCTATGTTAGGTTGGGCGGACCCACCTATGGTTTTGTGCATGATTTTCACA
>APFE030315523.1:1224-16563 GCA_000404065.3 Pinus taeda
GGGCATGTTGGGTCCCTATAATACTAGTGATTACCCCCTTACTATTGTAGTTATACCCCTTATTAATATTGTTGTGCCCCTATTGCCCCCATATTGTTATTACTGTGCCCCATAGAATCCCTCTATTGTTATTTTTGTGGCTTTATATTATTATTTTTAGGTCGGCTAGATTATATTGTGACTCCTTAGACTCCTATATATATAAAGGAGGTTTTGTCATTTGAATCATCGAAGAGTTGTTCATTTATGTAATGTAAAGGAGGTTGCCCCCTCGAAGAGGCTGAATTCTAAGGAGTTGATCTATCTTTTCTATATTTTCTTGAGCTGGTTTCATAACAGTATACAAGTAATATGTAGACAACCCTGATTTTTCTTAATTCGCCGTTTACACTTTAGGAAAGGCTTTGAATTTTCCAATATCCAGTTCATGTTTTCTAATTCTGCGTTATTCTTCAAGATCCACTTTTCAATTGTTTCACAATCTACTAGGTGGTGAGCTTCCTCACAGCAATTCCAACAAAAGCTATGTGTGTATTTGCAGATAAAATCATAAGGGCCACTTCCCATAACAAAGTCCACGCCATACTCACAACCATTCACTTTAAATTCTGCTCTTAGTTTAGTATAAAACACAGTCATCTCCTTCAGTTTATCGTCACTTGCTTCTAAAGAAACAATGAAATGATCTTATTGATCCAATACATGCCTACTGTTGATGCCAAAATCATGACCAGAGGGTTTAGAATTAGGTTTAGAAAACACATCCTTAAAATCCCAAATAGATGACTCAAGGTCTTGGTCATCATTCCCAAATAAGGTGTAAGCGCTGCACGTAGGGCCACACTCCAGAAGCACAACACCATAGCTAGAAGTGCAGTGCCACACTTCCAGGAGCACAACGCCACCTCCTTCAAAAGGATTTCCACCGAAGAATGACTAGAATATGTTGAATGGATCATAACCGTTGCCACCACGCTTTCTTTATTGCTGCCAGCACATACTGAATGACATCTTGTTCAATGGACTCATTATCCACTTCTCTTGTACAACCAAAAATCTAGTCCCACTGGCTTTGAAAATAAGCATCAATTTTAGGCAATATAGAGACTATAACAATTTGAAACAAGTGACTTCCACAATTGACACATACTCAAATGATTTAGCATCATCATTTGCCCAAACAAGAAAATTAATCCTTCACTTCTCTGCATGAAAATATCTGATAGCCAAATTGGATTTTAAAAACTTAGCATATTTCATGCTCAAGATCTATAGACTTATTTACTGGAAGTTGAAAACCTACATAGAAAACTCCTTGTTTTCAAAAACCCTTGTTACTATAGAACCTGCTTGTACACTCTTCTTTGAAATGGAAGTTTCTACTGGATCAACAAAGACTGTTGGCAGTGCACCTTTATCTAACTTTTTAAATAAACTAAGTTGTACTCTCCCATGCTTAATTGGAAAGAAAAAACAAGGCCATTGCCTTTGTCAAGGAAATGAAAATGATTTCCAACTTTCCCTGTCCCTGTCATGCAACCCCAATATTAACAAGATAATTTTCCCTTTGCTTGTACATGCTGCTGGTTCATCTTTATATGCAATTCTCTTCTTCCTTGAGACCCAAAGGAGGGAAAAGCTTGATAAATCTCAGAACAGTAGAATGATATCGCTCTTCAATTGCATTGGAGAGCTTCTTCTTGATTACACTCTTGAGCTTTTGCTTTGATTCAAGAAGTTGTTTTTTCTGCTCTATTGCAGTCTCTCTACCTCCCTCAGAACCTGTGATAATGGAGTCACTGTACTTTGCATCAAGCTACAAGAATGTCTCTACATATTTGGCAACAGACTCCTAATCCTCATATTCAAGGGCTTGTTTAGCACCATGTATGCAATTCCCCCTCTCCATAATGGTATCAATTCTTGTTAAAGTGGACTGAACGTGATACTGGGCAAGATCTAGCTCTCTCACCTTGCCACTCACATGATCTGCAAGGTCACAGGTTGAGCTTACACTTAAGAGCATCTGATCTGAATCAACTTTCACAATCTCCAACATGTCAGAAGATTTATGGAGATCAATCATCTTCTTCTCTAGCTCATGGCGTTGCGACAATAATGCTTCCAACTCTTCATCGATGCCTCTCTGATGAGCAATGCATTCATGCAGCAACCAGGTCATAGAACCTACATCTATTAGGTTCCTGATTTGCTCTATCATGTCTTTGCTTCCAAAGCTAATTGATGGAACCACTCCTTTACCCAGATCATCTTCTCCTAATGCCATCTCCTTCTCTCTATCTATTAGCAAGCTATTGGAACAAAGTAATAATGATGTTTGGTACCTTCACGAAGACCTCCTCCTAGTCTTCTGCTAAATCATCCATATCCATGTACAAGAGGTTTTGACATTCGAGTTATACCTATCAAACTATAGCATGAGTTGTTCAATGCCCTTGTTCAAATTGCTACATCAATCAATAACATTGCTATACTCACATAAATCCTCAATCTTTCCAATTGTTGAAGCAACAGAGATTAATATGGCAACACAGAGTGCAGGATTGCCTTTCTCACATATAGCCCACAGACATCCAATGTAGGTAGAAAACCCTAACAACTGGCTTGCACTTAACCAATCACAAGTCTTTGATGAATAGTAAATGAAGCTTTTCTCCTTTTTCCTGCAGCTAACTTCTGGATTTTAGTGTTTCAGCAAAAAAGGAGGAAGCTGCTGCTCATCATTGAAATTCCAGAAAAATCTGCACTACTAACAACTTCAGCATGAATAAAATTTCCATAAGTAAGGATGACAGCAAATATTGAATGAACATCTATAAATCTTCAAGTAATTCCTCTCTAGAACCATGAGACCAACAGCTGTAAACATTTCACCAGCAATATCCCTGTCAACAATGTATCGTGCCCTCTGCACAGGATATCTATTTCAATCAAAGCAAAGAAACGAGATTGTCCTATGTTGAGATAAATATTAGTAGCATGGTAATAGGCTTTCAAATGCTATGTTCTCTCCTTCTCCATCACAATCCAACCACAAGACCAACCATTGACATCTCCTAGTTTCCTTTGGATCATTAAACACATAAACAACTGCATGGGGAGATCTTTGAGTTAATCATTCATTCGGTCATATCTTTTGATCTCGGAGCCAGTTTTGTGGAGTGTAATATACCATTGGAAATCCCTTTCCAAGCTGCTCCTGATGAACACACTTATGAAAAACATCTAACAAAACCAAACATAGTAAGAGCTCCTGTTGATCCTTGGTGACAGGTTGCAAAGACTGGAACTAACATCGGCCTTATTGGGGATGGAAGCTCCTTGGAGGTTTCAAGAACACTGTAGACCAAGTGCCTCGTCCATTAGGCAATACAGTCAAACAACTGCAAACTCAAAACAACTTATGCCAATCCATAAAACATACAGATACTGCAACCTGTACATAACAAATATCGGAAATTGAAATGTTGCCTTGGGCAGCTTATTTATACAGAAACCTACCCTATTTTGTAGCAAAATCAATAGATCAAGTAATATTTTAATGCCAGATCAACCAGTCAAGTAACTGTGACAAAGATGCTGCTTGGAAATGCTTGAACCAGGACACAACTAGAAATTCTACCAGCAATATGTACACATGGTACTTCTGGCTTTGTAAAAGGAAATCTACTTTTTCATTCAACTTAAGAAAATATTCCATACATCCTGCTATAGGATCATAAAAAAAAGATTCTATCTGCTACCCCAACTCATTAACATATGCTCTTGGCTGGAGATTGTCACATCCTCGCTGTAAATCATAACATCCTTCAATCCAACCATCTAAGAGCTAACTTATCTTTTCTTCTTTGGGAGGAGGGAGAGTTTCCAAGAACTGTTTAGGGTCTTGGAATTCATGTGACTTAATTGAATATCCAATAGTTCAATTTCATTTTCCAATCTTTCAACAACTAAGCCAAGGAAACAATATTTATTCTCAGGCGTGAGTCAGCTAGATTTCAAGCTAATAAACAGTGATGTTAAAAAACTCTGATCAATCTGAAATTTTGCTAACTCATCCCTTAAAATGAATAACATTTCACTAGATAATGGATTTTCCACATACCCTGTCATCGGTGATTACCATCAACATTTAGAAAACTAGATTTTTTGGCAGTGAAGATGAAGCTTAGGATCTTGAAAAATGGAGTCATCAGGTAGATGATTTCAGCCTTCATATGTGTCTGACTGTTGTCCACCATCAGCAATCAGATCTGCAACTTGAATGATATTTCTCGGAGAAGATCTATCACCTCATCCCTGACAATGGCGCCAATATGTTATCACTTAGAATTAACCTCAAGGCTGAGAAAAAGAAACTCTGAGGTAACCACAAACCAAGCTTTAGGTCTGGCATCTAGCCTTGCCAGACTAGAGAGGGCTCTCTCTTTGCCAACAAAATGTGGCTGCAATAAATGAAATCTTAGGCTAGCTATAGAGTGCAGGGATTTTTTTGAAATTTTTGGGTTGAAATAGCAAGAGAAAGGATGATTGGGCTATGAAGTCAATGCCAGTTTCTGCCGGAAAACTTGGGGCAAATTAAGTGGCATGCTCAGCTAGATAGAGGATTGGAAATGTGAGAAGAATAGAGGGGAGAAAGCTCGCTGCCATGCAGGCATCAAACAGGGATGGATCTCTAGGAGCAGCTTTGGATGAATGAGAAACATAGGGTTTCTCAACAAAGCATCTAACCAAGGATGAATTCTGCAAAGACAACCACTACATCTAACAGCAAAATCATCATGAAAGGAGCATCATTACGGATGAATTCGTAATATATCTCTTAAATAAGTTGAAACAAGGCATAAAAAAATAAATAAAAAAATATGTAAATCAATTGTAGGAAAAACATACTAAACATCAACACCGTGATGAATCCCAAGTCCAAAGGGCAGAAAACTGCTTTATTAAAATAATATTCAGGAAAATTTTACACAATGCCAAGTAGCCTCTCTGCTGCCAAAATCGAACCCTTACATATTAAAAAATTATCCTATTTATAATATTACAAAATCATTTTAAATTTCCTCAACATAGGAAATATACAATAAAAATTAAAATTAAAAATTAATCCTAAAATCCTATATTAAAACAATAATATAAGCTAAACAATCTAACCAATTAATTTGCAAGTAATACCCCAAACTATCTCGAGAGAGAACCATGAGAAATAGTTTTTTGAAAACCCAAATTAGGTGAAGTTTTGCCAAGTGGATTAATGTTATGATATCAAATCCTTCAAGTGTGGAACCATAATCCACAAAATTTGCCCTTTTGACTGCCACCTTGCACCTACACGAATTTTGGAGTTGTTTGATTGATTTGCAGTTTTTGTCCCTCCTTGGATGTTCTCTTGTTTCCATTTGTAATGCTCTTACTTTATTTGCTCGTCTTCTATTCTTATCTTGTTTCAATGATGAATACAGTTGTTCTAATCTCATAATAATATTATTTGGATTTCCTTCACATTGAGCTGTTTCAAATGCAAGACTTTCTCGACAAGCCCCATCTATCAATTTCCATGTTGGTTTTGTTTGCCAATTTCTCATAATAACCGGTATATCTCTCCAAAGGATTTTTTTGGCCATCTCTCTGCTCTGACTCATCATAAACTCTTTCCTGTTTTGCAATTTCATATCGATTGCATGCATAAAAACCACCTGTGCGTTCACCATACTCTAACCAAGCACCAAGGCATAGCCAAAAAAATTCCTCACAGCAATTCCAACAAAAGTTATGTGTGCATTTGCAGATAACATCATAAGGGCCACTTCCCATAACAAAGTCCACGCCATACTCATATCCATTCACTTTAAATTCTGCTCTTAGTTTAGTATAAAACACAGCCAACTCCTTCAGTTTATCATCACTTGCTTCTAAAGAAATAGTGAAATGATCTTATTGATCCAATACATGCCTACTATTGATGCCAAAGTCATGACCAGAGGGTTTAGAATTAGGTTCAGAAAACACATCCCTGAACTCCCAAACAAATGACTCAAGGTCTTGGTCATCATTCCCAAATAAGGTGTAAGCACTGCGCATAGGGCCACACTCCAGAAGCGTACCACCATAGCTAGAAGCACAATGCCACACTTCCAGGAGCACAACGCCACCTCCTTCAAAAGGATTTCCACCGAAGAATGACTAGAATATGTCAAATGGATCATAACCTCTACCACCACCCTTTCTTTATTGTTGCCAATACATACTGAAGGACATCTTGTTCAATGGATTCATTCTCCACTTCTATTGTACAACCAAAAATCTAGTCCCACTGGCTTTAAAAATAAGCATCAATTTTAGATAATATAGAGACTATAACAATTTGAAACAAGTGACCTCCACAACTGACACATACTCAAATGATTTAGCAGCATCATTTTCCCAAACAATAAAATTAGTCCTTCACTTCTATGCATGAAAAGATCCGATAGCCAAATTGGATTTTCAAAACATAGCATATTTCATGCTTGAGATCTATAGACTTATTTACTGGAAGTTGAAAACCTGCATAGAAAATTTCTTTGTTTTCAAATACCCTTGTCATTGTAGAACCTGCTTGTACACTCTTCTTTGAAATGGAAGTTGCTACTGGATCAACAATGATCATTGGCAGTGCACCTTTATCTAACTTTTTAAATAAACTAAATTGTACTCTCCCATGCTTAATTGACAACCAAAAACAAGGCTACTGCATTGTCGAGGAAATGAAAATGATTTCCAACTTTCCCTTTCCTTGTCATGCAACCCCAATGTTAACAAGATAATTTTCCTTTTGCTTGTACATGCTGCTAGTTCATCCTTATATGCAATTTCGTTCTTCCTCAAGACCCAAAGGAGGGAAAAGCTTGATAAATCTCAGAACAGTAGAATGATCCCACTCTTCAATTGCATTAGAGAGCTTCTTCCTAGTTATACTCTCGAGCTTTTGATTCGATTCAAGAAGTTGGTTTTTCTGCTCTATTGCAGTCTCTCTACCTCCCTCAGAGCCTGTGACAATGGAGTCACTATACTTTGTATCAAGCTGCAAGAATGTCTCTACGTATTTGGCAGCAGACTCCTAATGCTCATATTCAATGGCTTGTTTAGCACCATCTATGCAATTCCCCCTCTCCACAATGGCATCAATTCTTGTTAAAGTGGATTGAACGCGAGACTGGGCAAGATCTAGCTCTCTCACATTGCCACTCACATGATCTGCAAGGTCATAGGTTGAGCTGACACTTAAGAGCATTTGATCTGAATCAGCCTTCACAATATCCAACACTTCAGAATATTTCTGTAGATCACTTGACTTCTTCTCCAGCTCATGGCGCTATGACAACAACACTTGCAACTCTTCATCGATGCCTCTCTGATGAGCAATGCATTCATGCAGCAACCAAGTCATAAAATCTACATCTGTCAGGTTCCTAATTTGCTGTATCATGTCTTTGCTTCCAATGCTAATTGATGGAACCTCTCCTTTACCCAAATCATCTTCTACTAACGCCATCCCCTTCTCTCAGTCTATTAGCAAGCTATTGGAATGAGGTACTAATGATGTTTGGTACCTTCACGAATACCTTCTCTTAATCTTTTGGTATATGATCCATATCCATGTATAAGAGGTTTCAAAATTCGAGTTAGACCTATCAAACTATAGCATGAGTTGTTCAATGCCCTTGTTCAAACTGTTACATCAATCAACAACATTGCTATACCCACATAAATCCTCAGTCTTTCCAATTGTTGAAGAAATAGAGATTAATATGGCAATAGCATGAGTTGTTCAATGCCCTTGTTCAAACTGTTACATCAATCAACAACATTTCTATACCGACATAAATCCTCAGTCTTTCCAATTGTTGAAGAAATAGAGATTAATATGGCAACACAGACCTCGAGATTGCCTTTCTCACATACAGCCCACAGACATCCAATATAGGTAGACAGCCCTAACAATTGGCTTGCACTTAACCAATCACAAGTCAGTGATGAATAGTAAATGAAGCTTTTCTCCTTTTTCTTACAACTAACTTCCAGATTTTAGCATTTCAGCAGAAAATGAGGAAGCTACTGCTCATCATTGAAATTCCAGGAAAATCTGCACTACTAACAACTTCAGCACAAATAAAATTTCCATAAGTAAGGATGACAACAAATACTGAATGAACATCTATAAATCTTCAAGTAATTCCCCTCTAGAACCATGAGACCAACAGCTGTAAACTTTTCATCAGCAATATCCCTATAAAAATGTACCGTGCCCTCTCCACAGGATATCTATTTCAATCAAAGCAGAGAAACAATATCGCCATATGTTGAGATAAAGATTAGCAACATGGTAATAGGCCTTCAAATGCTATGTTCTCTCCTTTTCCATCACAATCCAACCACCCGACCAGCCATTGACATCTCCTAGTTTCCTATGTATCATTAAACACATAAACAGATGCATGGGGAGATCTTTGAGTTAATCATTCATTCGGTCATATCTTTTGATCCGAGATCTAGTTTTGTGCAGTGTAATATACCATTGGAAAGTTCTTTCCGAGCTGCTCCTAATGAACACACTTATGACATGTTTTGTGCTGAAGATCATGTGCAAAACATCTAACCAAACCAAACATATTAAGAGCTCCTGTTGATCCCTGGTGACAGGCTGCGAAGACTGGAACTAACATAATCTACAAAAACCTCTCCCACTCCCAAAGCTTGAATATTTTCCCAAGTCTTAATGATTAACCATTGCAGAATTAACTATGCGCTTGAAAGTGTGGGTGTATGCTTGCATTTGTTTCAACTGTTTATTTGCTTTAAATTCTATTGTCTGTGTTGTAAGTTGATGTGCTAAAACTGATGTATGAATACATGTAATAGTAAATGAGAGTGACTCACCTTCTTCTTTCAGTCTCCATACACTTGCCTTTGTATAGTGCCTCTGAACCAAGATTTCTGACCACTTCCCTTCTTGGATGGGTTGGTCTTCCTAGGAAGAACTGTTTTCCTCCTTGCCTTCTTGTAGAACTTCTACTATACTAGTCATGGAAGGTGGTTTGAACTTCTTTGCCTTGATCATTGATCCAAGGTGGCTCAAACAAATGTGAAGTACATTTGCTCCACAAAACTTTCATTTGTACCTGTTTGACAAGCTTCCAACAACAACTGTTAACAACAACAAACCTACAGACAACAACTAGATGGAATAAACTCTTGATTCAACAAAAGAAATAGATTTTCACATCTTGTGAACATCTCCATGTCTTACATATGCATACAAAAGATGGACTAGACAACAAGCCCTCAAAACATGCTTTTAAACAAATGACCCTTCAAGTCGGGCATGTAGAAAAAGACCATTAGGACTCTTTTTCAAAAGATGAAACACTTCATCATTATCTCCATTTGGAGACCAAGTTAACTTCTTCCAAGTCAACATGGCATCACATGCATGTCAAAGAAATCTATTGAAAATAATACTGAGAGGGGGGGTGAATCAGTATTATCAAATTCTTTTTCAATTTATACAAACATTTGTAGATCTGACTAATGAAACTTGCATATACCTTCCAGACTTATAATTTAATTTATTCTTCAGATGTTGATCATTAATATGTGTGTCAGAACCATATAACAGTAAATAGGAATAGGAAAAATGGAGAAGATAGTCACACCAAAGAACACAATATAAGGTGGAAACCCAATGTGGGTGAAAACCACCTTCTGCAATATGTCTCTATCTTCTTTCAATTAGAAACTTCCTTTTACAATGATTTTGTACTGGTGCAGTCTTATACCAGCACGTAGGCTTCAACCTGCAAAAGGCTACAACCTTCTCTCATTCTCCAGACTCTCCTGGAAGGGAGATACAACCCCTTTAGCTCTTGTACTAGCTGAGGTACTAGTACGTAGGTGCTGACCTACTGAAGGCTTCAACCTTCTCTTTTCTTCTAGGGACCACGTTCCATAAATTTTCAAACTGGATCCATGAATATCAGTCAAACATCAAATAGATCTACAATCAATCAACTTCCTTGTACAAATACTGAATCAATAGCAACTAGACACCAATTCAGAACCCTGAACACTGCACTAATAGACAAAAGCAGCTAAACCATATTTCAAGAAAAGTCCGCAACTTGACCAATAGAAACTTGTGAGTATCCGTACCTCCACTATGCTGAGCCTACGGGTCTCCGTAACTGCACTATGTTTAGCCTGCGGATCTCCACACCTGCGCTGTGTCGAGCTTGCGGGTATCCGCACCTGCGCTGTGTCAAGCCTGCAGGTATCCGCATCTACGTTGTGTCTAGCCTGCGGGTCTCCGCACCTGCGTTGTGTCTAGCCTGCGGACTTGCAGGTATAGATACTTTATCAGACTCAATTATACCCTAGACTATCAGATTTATAGATCTGATCATGCATCAAAGAGATCTGGACCCATCAATAGATCCGTCTTGTAATGCTCAGGTTTCTCCTTGGTTCAGGTCCAGCTATAACTCACCAACCGATCACCAGTATTTCAGATCTTGCTCTTCTTAAGATATTCAACACATCTGTACTCAACCAAATGATCTCCTTCCCTTTTTATAGTCTAGGCCTTACTCAAACCATGGTCCAAAACCATAGAGATCCAATACAAGGGACCCAAAACCTGAGTTCAATACTTTAGATGCAAAACCAAGGACCAAAACCATAGGATAAAAAATGTCAGACTAAATATCATGGACCAACCATAAGATTTCCCACGTGTGTGCATTTTTCTCTGCATGAAAGTGTGCGTACTTTACGTCTGCACTTTTTGTTCGGTACACCTATGAATATGTCCGCACCTTTTGATCAGCGCACCTGCGGAACCTGCCGATGTCTGCAGCTTTGTGAACAGGAATCTACGGGTATCTCATTTTCTACTATTTTGAGAGCCTGAACTTGTGATCTTCTATTTGAGTGAGTTGCCATCAAGGACAACACTTATGTCATCGAGCCAAACCTGTGCCAAACCTGTGTCATAATGCCAACAATCTCCCCCTTTGGACTTGATGGCAACCCAAGGTCACTCAAAGTCTTTCCTCCCCTTTTGACATCAAGGGCAAAGGGTTATGCTCCCCTTGAGTACATGCGGAAACCTCTGCTCTGCTGTGCTGTCCAAGCTCCCCCTGACATATAGGCAAGATCTGCAAGAAGATGTTCTACAAAAGAAATCTGACTTTATACATCATAAATAACCTTCCTATCACCAAAGACTTCATACATACAACTCCCAACTAAGAGGGGATACATGATATAATAAGCACATTACATTATCCATCCCAGGCATAGTGGGGCAACCAAGACAAGCCGTTACATGACCTTGACAAAAGAAATATAAGACATAATATAAGCAGCAATTGTCAAACATAGATCAGTATCCATGTTCTTCTTCTGCACTTGCTCCTCCTGACATCAAAACAATTGAAGAATTGAACCAACATCTTCTACGATAATGCCAACAATTCATTATTAGAAGAACATATGCTCCCCTTGAACCTATGCCAGAGGGTCTCTGACAGACCCATATCAGATTCTTCTCATCCTTGTTTCTCTTCAAGTCGACTGTACCCACATAAACCAACGTATGTACGCATATACCCCATATTAAACTCATGTACAACAATCTCTGAAGTAGACAAGATTTAACAGCAAGATGATGCATCAACTACTCCTAGCTTTTGTCAGAGGTATTCAAAGGTCTCCCTGGGTAGTGGTTTGGTGAGAATATCAGCAATTTGTTCCTTAGAGGGAACATACTCCAATTTGACCTTTTGTTCAAGCACTTGTTCTCGGAGAAAATGATACTTGATCGGTATGTGCTTAGTCTTTGAATGCATGACATGATTCTTTGAAACACTGATTGCACTTGTATTATCACAAAAAATGGAGATAGGTGGAGTATAAGTGATTTGAATATCTTCCAATGTTTGCATCATCCAAAGGAGTTGTGTGTAGCAAGATTTCGCAGCTACATATTCTGCTTTAGCTGTAGATAATGCAATAGAGCTGTGTTTCTTGCTGAACCAAGATACTAATCTAGGACCCATGAAGAATGCACCACCACTAGTGCTTTTCCTGTCATCCACGCTTCCTGCCCAATCCGCATCTATGTATGCATGAAATATGAGATTTGTACCTCTAGGATACCATAAGCCATAGTTTTGAGTTCCTTGAAGATACTTGAAAATTCTCTTAACTTCCTGAAGATGAGTTTCCTTTGGATTTGCCTGAAACCTTCCAACTATTCCCACTGCATGCATAATGTCTAGTCGGATACCTCTTAGATAGAGTAGACTACCAATCATGGATCTATAGGTTGGTTGATGTACTGCTGCCGATTCATCATTTGCACTGAGGCTGCATCCTGTCACCATAGGGGTACATACTATTTTCAAATCATCCATCCCATATTTCTTCAAGATCTGCTTGAGATATTTGGTTTGTGATAGAAAAATGCCATCTTTGTTTTGTTGGACTTGTAAACCAAGAAAATATGTGAGATCACCAAGCATGGACATTTCAAACTCTTTTTGCATTACCAAGGCAAAATTTTGACTCATGTCTTCTTCATTGCTACCAAAGATGATATCATCAACATACACAACAAGTATCAGCAACTTATCATTGTCAATTTTTATATATAGATTGCTATCAATTGATCCTTTTATAAAACCTTGTTGATGGAGGTGCTTATCCAACCGATAATACCATGCCCTTGGAGCCTGCTTAAGGCCATAGAGAGACTTTTTGAGTCTGCATACAAGTTTTGGATCATTTCCAAGAATAAACCCATCTAGTTGTTCAATATATACTTCTTCATTTAAGTCTCCATTCAGAAAGGCAGATTTCACATCCATCTGAAATACTTTGAACTTCTGAAAGCTAGAGAGAGAAAGGAAAATTCTTATAGCCTCAAGTCTGGCAACTTGAGAAAAAGTTTCTTCAAAGTCTATGCCTTCTTGTTGCGCATATCCTTTACAAAAATGTCTTGCCTTGTTTCTAACCACATCCCCATTTTCATTCAGCTTATTTTTGAAAATCCATTTTGTCCCTATGAAATTCTTATCTTTTGGTCTAGGAACCAATTCCCAAGTGTTATTCTTTTCAATCTGCTCGAGTTCTTCTTCCATGGCCTTGACCCAACATTCATCTTTGCAAGCCTCTCTTACATTTTGCAGTTTAGTGGAGGAGAGCAATGCTAGATAGCTTGACGCTTCTGAAATGGTTCTTCTTGTTTGTACACCTGCCTCTTTCTGCCACAAAATTTGAGATTCTGGATGATTCTTCTAAACGTATTTGGATGGAATCTTTTATTCTATCCTTATCTGTTCTTCTGGTGCCTCATGGGTTTCTTCTTCGTCATGAATCTGATTTGATGCTGACGGATAGTCTTCGCCATCTTTGAAATCTTCAAATTTTACCTGCCTAGGAGTGTTTCCTTCTTCATCAACCACTACATCAATGCTTTCAACAATTTTACCATGTCTTTTATTGTAACATTTGTAAGCTTTGTTGTGAGGAGAGTAGCCAAGTAAAATTCCTTCATCTGCTCTAGGTTCAAACTTGCCAAGATTTTCATCAGTCCTTTAATGTAGCATTTGCTTCCAAAAATTTTGAAGTATTTTACCGTGGGAGTCTTACCGTACCAAAGTTCATGAGGAGTCTGAGTGCTATTTACCTGGATGTTTGTCTTATTGAGAATAGTAACAGAGGCAAATGCGGCTTCACCCCAGAAGGTTGCGGGAGTTCCAGACTCATCAAGCATAGCACGAGGCCATTTGTTGAACCGTTCTGTTCATCCTTTCCACTACTCCATTTTGCTGAGGAGTCCTTGCAGTGGAAAATTCCCTTCTTATTCCATGTTCTTCACAAAAATCGAAAAATTCATCTGAGGTAAATTCCCCTCCTCGATCAGATCTGAGGCATTTGATTTTGCAATCTGATTCGTTTTCAACCAAAGCTTTGAATGACTTGAATTTTTTGAAAGCTCATCTTTATACTTCATGAGTCCTATCCAACACACCCTTGAAAAGTTGTCAATGAATAATATGAAATACTCTTCTCCTCGAGGTGACCTCCTCCTAGTTGGACCACATATATCAGTGTGGACAAGTTCAAGTGGCCTGCTAGCTGATCCTTCCTTCTCAGGGAAATTAGTTTTGGTTTGCTTACCAAATTGGCATGATTTGCATATTGTATTGTCTAGAATTCTAATGTCAGGAAGATCACGAACTACCTGATATTTGCATGATTTCCTAATCTGAGAGAAGCTAATATGCCCCAGTCTTCTGTGCCATAGCCAGTGTTCATCATTCTTACTTAAATAGCATTGTTGTTGTTCTCCCTTGAGTACGTATAAGTTATTTGGAGTTCTTATGCCTCTGATCACTGTTTTTCCTGTATCAAGCTCATGAACAATACATCCATTTGATTGAAATATTACCTCAGTTCCTTGATCGCACATCTGACTGACACTCAATAGATTATGCTTTAAGCCATCAACATACATAACATTTCTAGCCTTGACCTTTTCTTTCAAACGAACAGAGCCTTTACCTTTTATGAATGCAGGGGTGTCATTTCCAAATGAGACCTTCTTTTCCTTTTCTAAGGCACTATATGTCTGAAGTTTTTCTTTATTATCTGTCATATGTTTCGAGCATCCACTGTCGATGTACCATTGATTTTCCTCTCCTCCTGCATATAAGGCTATCCCACATCTTTCTGGTTGCATTTCTTTCTTTTTCCATGTTTTGGAACTCAATGAATCTTGCTCCTTCTGAGTTGTTTTCCGAAACCTGCTTCTGCATTTAGAGTCTTCATGATCGAAGTTGTTACAGATAGAACATTCTATTTCATTTTCAAGAGCAGAGAAGTTATTGTAGGTTATTTTCATGATTCCTATCATACTCCTTTGTTTTTGAGCTTCCCTAGTCATGATGGTATTATAGGCAACACATTGAGCAGCTTTATGACCAAAGTTATGAAAAGAGAAACATTGGCCATTGAAGAAATTCCTGTGATTATCAAATCTACCAACCATATGATTATAGTTTCCATCCATTCTTGAGCCAAATTGAGAATGAATTACGTGTGGTCGGTTGAGGCTTTTGTTCATCCTTGACGTGGATTGCCCCCGATTTACTTGATAATGCTTGATCATTATCAAAGCAAATTGTCCCTGATTTCCTTGGTGATCTGCATTATAATTTTTCTGTTGATTGTCAACTTGTTCACTTCTCCTTGCTGCATCAAGATAACTTT